>VXBU01004395.1:0-121117 GCA_013400315.1 Bombycilla garrulus | reverse complement strand
GTAAGCTAATTTTGAATTTTCCCCCCCCCCCCCCAACCTTATATTTAGAAATAGCTGAAAATGTTCAGTTGAAATAAGAGTAGAATCAGAAAGCCTGATACAGACATCTGGCATATGAAGTTTCAGCTGAAATATGAGAAACTTCAGGGATTATGAGAAACAGGTAAAAGTGAGTTTGGCAGTCACCTACCTCTGGCAGCTTTTGTGAACATAGCTTATGGGAAATGAATTGGTCTCAGTGCAGGTTTTCTGAGGAATGTAAGTGACAATAAAAGGGAGGAACTGTAGGAACCAGTGATCTTAAAAAGTATGTACAGATGCTTATCCATTCAAGCCCATCCTGGTGTGAAACCACCCTAATGAAACATGAAATGAGAGCAAGTGAAAGCTTCTTTTACCAAAAAGTGAAAGCTTCTACCTAAGTAAAAAGTTTCTGTAAAGAGGGCATTTCTGTTCTCAGAGATGGTGATCTGGCTTCCTTCTCTCATATTATTCAAATCCACTTCAAAAAAAAAAAGAACAAGCACATACTTAAATGCTTCCTCTTTGTTCTCTAGTACTAGAACCCTCTTTCTCATTGTGTCACTCGTAACTAAGTTCAGAAGTTAGGAAATGAGTTGGTAGCAAACCCACTTATTGGTCAGTAGACCTCTGGAAAATTAGACCTGGGCAGCTGTCTTTTTTATGAAACAATACACCCAAAAGTTTATTGCTGTGCCCCCTGAGGGAGGAGATGACATGGAGAACCCAAAGGCAAATTTCAGTAATAGTTTCATGTTGCTGCTGAAATACAGACCTAATCAATTATTCATAATGTTTTTGTCCACGTTCTTCTTCTAGGTTTATACCATTATTTGAATCTGTATCTGATAGAGTTGGTTTCATCTAGATGCAATTATTAGGATAAAAACCTGGGTATTTGTCTGTTTAGGGACTTTAAACTGGTAATGACTGGAGTTTACCTGAAGTAGTTAAAGTCTATGTAAAGGCTTCTCAAAACTTGTTCTACTGTACAGATAAATGCTTGTGGTTTACCCTATGCCTCGTCTTGTTTTCATGTAAATATGTGTAGTAGAGAATTAGAATTGATACACACGTGTATGAAAGATATCTGAGACTTTATTAATCATGTAGAAATACATGTTGATTGACATTGTAAAATCTATTTTGTGTTATTTTTTTTCTTTTATAGAATATACTGTGAAGATAAGCAGACGTTCCTACAGGATTGTGAAGATGATGGAGAGACAGCAGCAGGTGGACGTCTTCTCCATCTTATGCAGGTTGTAGAAATTAATCTTTGGCTTTTGGAAACCTTGAATTTATATTGATTTTAAAAATCACTACAATGTAAATAAGCTTCTAGAAGATTATTTTAATTTTTGCTGTGTTTTCTCAAGGTGAAAGGAAAAACACAGACTGTAGCCCTGTGATGTAGTGATGTTTCATAGGGGGCAGTAACAGTTTGAATGAGTTAAAATGGCTTTAAATCCTGTGCTTCCTGTGAGGTGTACAGTACACAGAAAATGAAGACTGGGAGAAGCTGAATGTCAAAATGTAACAGCTGACCTGTGCACGACCTTTCATGTGGTTCCCTTGAGTAGGCATAATAAAAAGAGGCTGATACATGAACTTGCAGAGTAGAACTTCAGATACAAAAGGAGTGAAAGAGCTAAGCTGTTTTGATAATTTAGTCTGTTTTGTTCTGCTGTTTCCTGTTCTGGCTCCTTAGCCCTCATATTCACATGTATTTTATTCTTCAAGTGTTGAAATAATAATTGGCAAAGGTGCTACTAAATGTGAGAGAGTTGAGATTGATAAAATTTGGTTCATGATGCAAGCCCTAGTAAAACCATAATTAAAATAGCACAATTTCAGGAGACAGCTGGGTCTTAATGCTGTGCCACAAGTAATTTATTTTTATTTTATATTGATGTTCCCTTCACAACAAGACTTTTATTTTCCTGTCCTTTTCTTCCTTGAGTATTTTTTTGCTTAATATATTGCACTCTTATTCCTGGAAACTTCCCCCCCAACCCAGTTTCCTTTTTTTTTCTCTGTAAAAAAATACGGTTGATGGAAACATTTTGACATTTTTTAATTTTGAACTTTTTCAAACTTCCTAAATAGCTCAAACCAGGCTTGGGAAGGTTAAATAAATAAACAAACTTAGGTTATATAATATATGCAAGTATATGTGCTAAGTGTGAAGACATTATTGTTAGAAAAATAATATAAAGATACAGTGTGGCAATTACTGTGCCTCAGTTTGTTTCTGAGATTATCAGCTTTTTCTCAGCATGTTAGTACCTACTTTTGAAAGTTGCCTAGACACTTAATATTCCATAAAAATCCAGTTTAGAAAATGAATGTCACTTTCAAATGTGAATGTGTATAAATTATATGGATTGTCATTCTCCATCTGTAATTCTAGTTACTGGGAATATTTCTGTTCCAGAAGAATAGGAAGATGAGGATCAGAAAAGCTCAATTTTCAGCCATACAGAAAGATTAAAGTACTTGATAGATTTCTGGATCTTCATAGATCTTGTAGTTGTTCTTGTTTTGAACTCTTATGACATATGGGTATGAAAATTAGGTGATTTAAAACATTTATTGTTGCTGAACTTATAGGGTTTTGTTGTTGTTAGGTTTTTTTGTTTGTTTTTTTTAAATATAAATCAGTCTTGTTTCGGGTAAGACCAGGATTTCAAAATAGCACCTTCTGGTTACAAGAAACTGTATTTTAGATTAGTACCATCCTGTTTACTGTCAGCAGTTGTTATACATAGCCTTAATGACCAATTTCTGAATATCAAGTAGAAAATGCCTGTTACAGAACATGTCCCCAGTCCTTTTCATTTTAAAATTCTAAGAATATTTCTGTTTTCACAAAAAATAGTTGACTCTTCTAACAGTATTGTTCAAAATAGTTAACTACCTGTTTTTTTTTCTCCTTAACAGAGATGATTAATGATTGTTAACATGCACATATTAACAGTACTAGCTTATGGTATTTTATGTATCCATATGTATAATGCCTGTGGCCTGGCTGTTATTAGCCTCATCCACCAACACTTCCAAAAATGTGAATAGACAATCAGCTAGTGACAGAGTAGTGGTTGATAATACCAAAGAATAAGAAATGTAACTCGGTAATTTTTTAAAATACAAGATAGTAGACCTTTTCATTGTTTCAAATTGGTGTCAGCAGTAAACCAGGTTCAATTAAAAGATAACAACTTTTATTGCTTTCTTTTATTCACAGATTTTGAATGTCCGCAATGTGTTAGTTGTGGTGTCCCGTTGGTATGGAGGTATTCTCTTGGGACCAGATCGTTTCAAACATATAAACAACTGTGCAAGAAATGTACTTGTGGAGTACGACTACGTACCATCAACGGTATGTTGCTGCCCTCCAGAATGAAGGCATTTGCATGTGAACTTGTGTGACTTTCCACGGTTAGCCAGAAGAAAAGGAATACAACCTGTGTGAATGCATAAACAAGTCCAAATGCTCATAAATCTCTGTGAACTATAAATACTTTTCATATTAGAGGTAATTCTCGGGGGTGACATTGGGAGAACATTTGTGGTCTACCAGAATGTTTTTTAAATTTTGCAATGCTTGTTTTTCATTTCAGGAAGAATCATCTAGACAAGCTGGAAAGAGCAAAAAGATAAGGAAGGACAACAAGAAGAGAACAGAGCACTAATCTATTTTTAAAAAACTTTAAAAGATTATTTTGCACATATTTATACAAAAAACCCCTGGATCTTATTGCCTTATCTTATAGAGTGGATATGCTGTATTCAGAAGAGAATTCAGTAAAGCCATAGATATATTTTCATCTTGTTTTGTGATTTCTTCTGCTGTTCTGAAGTAGAGCTTAGACACAAGTTTTCTGTTTCTTATACATGTGAGCTCCTTATTATGAGGATAGTGTACGTCTGGAGTCATTGCTCCATCCCACCCCTTCCCACCAAACAACAGCTGACTAATTGAAAACCTGGGTTTCTCGTCCTTTCCATTCCTGGATTCAAATATGTGTCTTGTATTAGTAATTGGATTCTGTAGTTTGTTGTACTGAGAGTGGGACTAGAGTCATTCATAAACCAGATCACTTACAAGGTTTTAGATATTCTTTTGTGAAAGGAAAGCTTGGGTTGAGTGTGGTGTTTGAAGTGTCTGGTCCTGTCTGTGCAGTTCTTGATCAGATGCTAGATTGTGCCTGTTTGGTGACATGTGGAAGACTGAACTTGGTCAGTGAGCTAAGAAATGTGATGAAACTGCTACAGAATTTCTCTGAGGATTGTTCTGTGATGGTTGGCACTTCAGGAGACAGTTGAAAATATGAGAATTTCGTGTTGCATAATTAAAGGCACCAGTGAAATAGACCATACAGTCAGTGAACAAAATGAATCCACTGTCCTTTAAAATGTTTGAGAATGGACCATCAGAGGGGAATTTTTATGTTCATACAATTTCTTTCAGAGAGAGCATGAAGTGCTATCTAACTCTCTTGTGGACACTTTTGGTTAGAGAAGTTACAGTCTCTTCCTATTTTTGTTTGCAAGCATTTCCTAAGTTTAAACTTCCTTTATTCTAAGAAGTAGATACAACAAGGGAAAGAGATTGCAAAAATGTCTGACAACAACTCTTAACTTCTGAAATTCTGCTGGGACATTATTTTTAATGTTAAGCTGAAGCATCAATTTTAACCATTTTTGTTATCAACTACGGTAAGGTTTTTAAGACATACTGCCCGTTTATGGAAGAATTACAAATTTCATTACCTGGCAGAAGAAAAAATGAAAAGAAGGATGATGGAATTAATTTATACTCAAAGTAAACTTGCCTGTCATAAAAATATGCCAA
Source organism: Bombycilla garrulus (assembly GCA_013400315.1). NCBI lineage: Eukaryota > Metazoa > Chordata > Aves > Passeriformes > Bombycillidae > Bombycilla > Bombycilla garrulus. The sequence goes on along the minus strand of VXBU01004395.1, from coordinate 116,238 downwards.
CAAAGAATCAAACATTACCAGGAAGGGTGGATAGTGACTTTGGTCTTTTTGGCTACTCTTTTTATTTTGGTGTCATATCTTTTTATTTTTCTGGTTTTGCATTGTTATTCTGAAAATGAATCAGGAGTACAGCTGAACATAGTTGAGCCATTACAGCATTAGAGTTTCCTACAAGGTAGTATCAGAATGATTTTTTTCTTTGTGTCTCAAACCTAAATGAGCAGACCAAGAGTTTGTATATCCTCTCCGATTGAGATGCCTCATTAGCTGAGTACCTGAAGAACTCTGAGTTCTGAGAACTGCTTGGTGGTTTCACTGTCAAGCATTTCCTCTAAATGTCCTGCACACATCTGGAAATCTTCCGTTTTGAAATATGAAAAGTCATGTTTTTAAAATCTTAACTCCTAAAAGTAAAGATAATTGTCTTTCTTACAGCAGCATACCAATTCTGGACTGTTAGTAATTTCTTCATATTACAGGTAATTCAGGGCAGGGGTTCTACTGTTTAGTATGTGTTTAATGTGGGGGAAAGAAGGAAGATGAAGATGGGACATATACTTGTGGATCCTTTTGGTGTGTTCATCTTTGCTATACATTTATTTCCTAGTATGTCTGTTTCAGTAAAAATGGAAGCAGTTTAGCAGCTGTTTCAGTATTTTTCTAGCTAGATGTGTTCTAGACTGATTTAGTCATTGTCATAGCCACACACAGAGAAAAATTCTGCTAAAAGCTCTTTAAGTGGATCTCCTACTGAACTCCACTTAATTTGTATATATGCTTTGCAACACACAGGCTTTCTAAGCATGGTGTGAAAGAGTTGGGTATTCAAAATTTCCAGAAATCAAGTTAGATCTAAGATCCAATAAGAAATTTTGAGGGGCAGAGTGGGAATACGATTAGGCAGCTATATACTCCTGGAAATCACTTTGAGATTTAAGGCATGTGGCACGGTCAGCTGTCTCTCGTGAAAAATAGAGAAATTGCTGAATTTGGTTTTGAGGCTTCAGTATGGCTAGCAGAAGAAAGGCTACTGGTAATACTTAGTAATTGTGCCACAGTGTATTTTCTGCAGTACCTGGTTGCAAAATAAAGCTAGACCAGTGATGGACATACATGCTGTGAAGATATTTGCATGGATAATAAAGTTTTGCATTTTTATACTACTGCCATTCAAACATTCAGTAGAAGCACTTGGCAAGCACTAATGAATTTGTTCCCACAACAAAGACATGACAGCCAATGTTTTTCAAATTAAAGTATTTAAAATTAGACACCAAAGTGTTTTTAGAACCCATGATAAAAATGATTGAATTTTTACAACTGTAGAATACTCACAGCTCTCTGCAAGTGGCTTCATTACTCATGCAAAATATAAGCATTTGTGGAAGACACACAATTTTTCCCACCAGTGTGGAAAGAAAAGCCTCGTTCTGTTAAAGTTAATTGCCAAGCTCTCATTCTCATTCAGGGAGTCAGTATTTAGTTCCTGGGTTGTGGGGTACCAGCAGCTGGTGATGTGTTGCTGAAGCTGCTGCTAAGATTTTTGAAGCTGATTTCAGTGAGAGTTTTGAACTGATCTCTGAGGTTTGGACTATTATGGGTTAACTTCTGTGGTAAGTAACTGTATGTATGCTTATTTACATTGTATCATTTTTTAGCCTCAGAATCCCCAAAAAGGAGAACAACAAAGTTGACCATGCCTTTCATCAGCAAAAAGTATAAATGTATTAATAGAGAGGGATCAAAGAGTTGCTGAATTGCAACAATGTCAGATAAACAAGGATGACATTAAAAAAAAATAGTTTAAATTCGCAGTAAGATATGTACGCAGGTTGAAGGAAAAAAAATAGAAAAAGTTGTTGTATATAATGCTAGCAAGCAAAAGACATCAGGAAGGGAGGGAGGAAAACAAGAGGGAACCTCAAATCAACCCTCCTGACCTCCACAGATAAAAATCTTGTTGCTTAAAGAAGAACTTGCATTTTAAAATATGAGCTTGAAAAAACTCCATTATTTCTTAAGCTGAAGTCTGCTAGAGTTCTGCTTTAGCAGAATCTTAGGAAAACTAGCTATAGCTATCATCAAAAGCTTTTACTTTTTTCCCCTCCTAAGACAATTTTTTTTTTGAATGCTTATTGGATTTTTGACCCATCCTATTTTAACTCCTTACGAATCTGAACCTTTTGGATAACTTTGCCAGATACAGCTTCCTTCCCAGACTGACCTGGCTACCCACCATGCACAACAGCACTGCCGAAACTCCGCACACGGCTGCGACGTGTAACGAGACTTGGCCCACGCAGCCGCCGAGCTCCGAGTTTTCCCTGGGTGTGTTGGTGCTGCTGGCTCTCCTCATGGTGTTACTGTGTCTGGTGACCATCCTTGGAAACATCCTGGTAATCCTTGCATTTATTCTGGACAGAAACCTCAGGCATCGGAGTAACTATTTCTTTCTGAATCTTGCTGTTTCTGACTTTGCAGTGGGTAAGTCACAGCTGTGGAGCCACGTGCTAAATGTGTTGTAGGACTTTTGGGAGAAGCACTGGTGTTTGTTTTCTGTGTGTATTCTTCTGGGAGAGCTATTTCCTAGCTGCGTCTGGGGGAAGGATGGGGAATGCTGGAAGCTGCATAAGGTATTTTAGCAGCCCATTATTTTTCAGAAAATGATGCTTTGTTAGCTAAGCAAGTAATGTTTAATGCTTCAGAATAAAATACTACTGTGGGAATTTATGGACTAACAAAGCATGGGAGTTGTTTGTGAAGAGTTTTGGCTGAAATTTACATAATCTGTTCAAAAACAGCCTATATTGTCTGACAGCTCTTGCATACATGGTCAATGTATTGACCATTCTATTTCAGTCTGCTGTCAGATCATCACCTGATGTTTGTGAACTAAATAGTGATGAATATTATTTTTAAGCATTTCACTGTACATTCTCTATCTAGAGTAATACGTTAGAAATATGTATTTGTATGGGCAAATAAAACAAATTACAAATAAAGCCATTTCTAAGAAGTTTGATTTATATATATACGTAGGGACACATTTCGTTTTGAAACTTGTACTGAGCAAAAGTACAATTAAAACATGAGTGTGAGCATGATGCTCAGTAGGAGACTGAAGTATTGCAATATTCTGTGAAGCGTTGGGTGTTTTTGTTAAAAGCCTTGGTTAAATTATTGAGTATGTAGAAGGATGGTTTTAAATAGTTGTGGTTATTTAAGGAAATCTGTATTCTGACTTGTCATATCACAATAATTATTTTTTTTTATGTACACATTTAGGAATTATACTGAAAAAACAGAAGAAACTTTTCTTAAAAATTTTTACCAGTGCCAGAAATTCTGTCAGAGGCACAGCTTCTAATAATCCTACTCTTGTGATGTCCAGATCTCCATGTATGTTTTGATACTTCCCTGCATGTGCTTGATGTCTTCTTCCAACTTATTTCTGCCTTGTTGTGCTGCAGAGCTCTTGCTGCCTGCCCTCAAGTTACAGTGCACTGGAAAAAAAACACAGCAGTGAGCAGAAAACCAGTGGACAAACTGGTATTCTCTCATCTGACTCACAATCTAGCATCATACTGAACAAATACCAGCATCTAGCTGAGAAGTACAAAGTAAATAACGTTCTCTCCAAACAAGGAAGGACAGCTTACTTGACGTTACTTACTTTCCATATTTTTTTGTTTTGTGATGTTATGTTTACCTGAATGTCTAGTTTTAATTATAAATTTTGTTAAAAGCTTTGCCTTTGTCTTAGTTTGACTTTAGAGTCAAACTGATTTGTATTTTTGTAGCTACATAATTTAGATTTGGGGTATGCCTAAATTATCCATACTTTCTTCTTGATCTAAACTGCTAAAAGCTTGGCAGAATCATTTGCTTATTCTTTTAACATATCTAATCTAGCTGCTTTTGACATTCAGCAACTTTTGCTTTGTCTCTGTGCTTCTGGACCTATAGCTGGGTTTGGTTAGAGATCTCTTGATTCTTAGTGGAGGGAGAAAAAAAAGGATCTAAGATTTTTATGGAAATGGGAACTCTCAAGATACTCTGTTACAGGAGTAGACACTACCATGTAGTAAATCTAAAGTTGAAACCACACCTTTTTTCCTGATGTAAATGTTAAAATCTGTAATGTTTTGCTCAAAAGACCAAGTGCCAAGTTTTCTGTAAGTGCAGTGATTCCATTTTGTTGCAGCATTGATAATGTTCACTGCATTTTTGCACTCCAGTTGACTGCACCATTAGTTCTTAGGCCTCCCAAGGCTGTGTTGTGATTCTGTGCAGGGTGATCACCTTGAAATCCATTAAAATGAGGTCATATTGGCGCTTTCACAACATTTGGATTTAGCAGCCTAAATTTAGGTAGCAGTAAGTGCAGGTGGGTCACTCGTATGTTCCCACAGTCTGGTGAGTTCCCATAGATAATATCCTATGAGCTCACCCCTGAAAAGTGGTTATTATCAAGATTTATGATGAGGAGAATGGTTAAGCTGGTTGTATTTAATTAACTGTGCTGTTCTTGTCAGCCTTTTGATCATATAATTTTAAAAATTAGTCCGAAACTTGTATTTAAGTAAGAAGTTTACTTCAGGAATACTTTCCGACACATATGCTTCTAAGAGGATAGAAGCATGGAAATTGGATAATTTGTTATAGAGAACAGTGAATTGCATTGGGGGAAAGATGTTTTTGTTAGTTTTGATTTCAGCAGATAGCACAGAATAGTGTTTACTTTAGCAGGTGGAGTAGTCATCTGCTCTCTCCTTTAGCAGGTGGTGTTAATTGGAGAGGTAACAATGACACATAATAAACATGATACACCTTTCAGAGAGGTATTAATTATAAGAACATTACTAGCACCTAGTTTGTAGGAAAGGTTCTTTGGTTGCAGGATAATGCACAGCCTTCCATGTGGCAATTCCACCCAATATTGATCAATCTTTTATCGGATACTGCAGAAATATTTCTCTGCTGTCATGCAGTGCAGTGCTGACCGATGTTTCTTTTCACAGGTGTGTTCTGTATGCCGTTGTACATCCCTTATGCCCTGACAGGGACATGGCGCTTGGGAAGAAGCCTGTGCAAGCTCTGGCTGGTCATGGACTATCTCATGTGTACAGCTTCAGTGTTTAACATCGTCCTTATCAGCTACGACCGTTTCCTGTCGGTTACAAAAGCTGTAAGAATAACATTTGTATTTATTGCTTTATATATGTTGGGATTTCTATAAAACTCGGAGTGTTTCACAGTTAACACTTTAAGGTAAATAGTGCTTTGTTATAGGTACCATTTTTTTATAGAGAAATGATGATGCTTCAATGTCGCATTGGGACTTAGAGATAGGAAATTGCCTTGCCTATGATTTCAATGTTACCCTTGTGCTACCTGCACTAGGAATTATTTAATTACACTACACAGGAGATGGGAAGGTCCAGGTGGGAAAGAGAGAGCAAGTGTGTGGAGAACTTGGGCTTTGGCCGTTAGAAGAGTTGGTGGTGTTGAAAATAGGTTGAGTCAAGGATGCACTTAGGCTTGCATAAATTTTGTAAGAAGAGTGTTTGGAGACAGTGAGATGCACTGAGTGAAGATCAAATGAGGATCTGAATTACTGCAAGGGGTGGTTGACATGTGCTGACAATGAGCAGTTGAAACTGATCCCTTGAAGCAAAAAGAAGAATGAATCACAATATGTGGAGAGGCAAGAGATGATTCTTGAGTGTTGTCATTCTTCTGTTTCAGAAGATATCCAAGGAATCAATTAAGAAATATTATCATTCACCATTTCTAAGCTCTATTTGGTATTTGGTCATAGAATCTGAGAATGGTTTGGAGTGGAAAAGACCTTAAAGATTATCTGGTTCCACCCCTCTGCCATGGGCAAGGGGCAACCTTCCACTACATCAGGTTTCTAGACCCCCATCCAACCTGGCTTTGAATATTTCTAGGGATGGGGCATCCACAGCATCTCTGGTCAGCCTGTTCCAGTGCCTCACCATGCTCATCTACTCTCTTTTGATTTAAAGCCATTGCCCCTTGTCCTATCTCTCTCTACTTGCCCTTCAGATGCTGGAAGGCTACAGTCAGATCACCCCAAAACCTTCTCTTCTCCAGGCTGATGAGATGTTTCATATTAGATTGGGAGGTTCACATTTGGCAAGTGCTGATACAGTGCCTAATCTCTCCTTCCCTAGTGGTGTGATTTTTACACTTGGGTTTTGCTGGTTTGTTTTTTGTTTTTTGGGGTTTTTTTAAGCTGAAGAGTGAAGTATAAAAATCCCTGTATTTAAGACATTAACAAAGCTGCAGAGTTCAGAATATGAATAAATGTAAATTAGACGGGCCTCTGTAACCTAGCTGAGATCCATGTTCTTGAGCTATTGCTGATGGTCTTCATTTTCATGATTGTATTCTGGTTTCCTTATTTAGGGTATCAGGATGGAGCGAGTCCAGGAATATATAACAGGGCTATAATCCAAAGAAAAGACACCATGCTTCCTCATAGACTTGGGATCCATCTCTGCCTCTGCTGCAAACCTAGCCTGTGGCTAGGGTCCAGACTTAAGAATTTGTGAAGCTGTTCCCAGCTTCCTGTTTTCCTCTAGATTGCACTGCTTGCGGTCTTGCACAGGGCGGCAAATTCATTACTGCAAACTTGGAGCTGTGCACGGAGCTAATATGATGCTTTAAGATGTAGAGGTGTCTGAATGTTCAGGCTACAGATATTTAAAACAGAGAATCCAAAGAAATGTGTATAACCCACTACTGCTCTGATACTTGCTGGTGAAATAGGGACAGTGCCCTTTGCGTGGTATGTGGCTGTGAAGGTGCCATTTGTTATTATTTGTGTATCATGCAGGTGCTCTGCTAATGAACAATGTAGGAAACTGATGAGGAAGGCAGCAGCTCTGAGGAAAGCCTGAGATGGCAAATGTTGAATGGCATAGAGGAAATAAAATTGTCCAGCTTTTTATTAACTTATCTTCTTGTACTAAGAAAAATGGAGGAGACCAAGAGTATGGCTGGGCTAATACAGGGTGAGCTTAGCTGTTGTATTTCCTAACCTGGGATGATTTTATTTTAATTCTCAATATGGTGTCTGGGTAGACATAAAAGCATAAAGACTTTCTGTAATGGAATGAACTGTTTACAAGATAAGGCTAATATTAAAATAGAATGATTCAATAAGGCAGGGGTTGTTATAGTAGTCTGGGATAGATGTTTCTGCTATGGCAAGAGGAAACAATATGAAAAATTATATTGTCTGGTGTTTGCAGTCTCACATGGCAACCTGTGTAATATAGAAGGCTTCTACTTCTGCTGGACATGTAGGAACTCCCACAGCTTCTTTCCCTCTCTGCTGAGCCTGAGCTGAATCAAAACCTATTCCTTACCAATTCCATTTTGCTACTTTACTGTGTGGTGGAAACAAGCCGTGTCCTTTCATATGTTGAAGCCAAATGATAGTTTAGTCATCATAATTTATGCTCCATTCCTATGCCCAGTATTAAAATAAATCACAGAGCTGCAGTGTTAGCAAGACTAGCAAGTTTTACAGAACCTTACATAAGTGAAGACATTCTAGGTGCTAGGTGTCTGGGGAAATACAGAACAAATACAATATTTGGCTTAACACATGATTTTTGACATAATTTTCCCAAAATGTTGTCTGAATACGTGACATGTCCTTTTCACTTTGCAGGTATCTTACAGAGCCCGGCAGGGAATACTGTCCAGCCCTGCCATCAAGATGGTGGCCATCTGGGTGTTAGCATTTCTCCTGTACTGCCCAGCCATCCTGTTTTGGGAGCTCGTGGCCGGACACACCATGGTAGCAGCGGATCAGTGCTATGCTGAGTTCTTGGACAACTGGTACTTCCTCCTGTGTGCATCCACCCTGGAGTTCTTTGTGCCGCTGCTCTTGGTGACCTACTTCAACCTGCACATCTTCCACAACATCCAGAGGCGCCAGCGACGGGGCAGTGTGCAGGACTGTGAGCCCCCGAGGAGCAGCAGCCTGTCCTGGAGGTTTTGTGGCTTGCCAAGGCCAGGGGCATCATCTCCTTCGTCAGAAGCAGAGGACAGTGTTTCATCTCTAACGAGGTCATGGAGACCAGCAGTGGCGGCTAATGGTCCATCTCAAACAGAAACCAGTTCTACAGCTCTCAAAAGGAACCCTTCTGCTTCATTCTGCTCAAAGACTGGATCAAAACTGCAACGGGACAAGAAAATAGCAAAATCTCTTGCCATAATTGTCTGTGTGTTTGCCATTTGCTGGGCCCCATACTCTTTATTAATGATTATCCGTGGGGCCTGCCAAGGAAAGTGCATCCATAACTCCCTGTATGAAGTAACCTTTTGGCTTTTGTGGATCAATTCCTCTTTGAACCCATTTCTTTACGCTCTCTGTCATATGAGGTTTCGAATGGCTTTTCTGAAAATACTATGTCCCAAAAAGTTTGCAACATTGAGATCTGGTAACACACCTTCTTTTTAGAGAGGTAAAAGAAATGTCTTACAGATAAGGTTCCTTTGTTATTTAGTGATACCTTTTCATAAGTATTGTTACCACAAATAGGTGAACAAACCATTTGTTTACCAATGACATTGTTTAAGAGTGCAGCAGAGTTATGTAGTTGCTCTGATATTGCTAATTTTTAGGATCTCATTTTTACTTTTGCTGGTATGATGCCAGATTAATTACCATCTAGTGCATTGAAAAGAATAACAAGCTTTGCTGGATGTCCTCTTGGTTTGTTAGTGTGAGGTATATTTTTTTTCCTTCTCTTTTTTTGCTTTCCTTTGTTTAATACATAGAGCTGGCACTGTGAAAGAGCTCTGCTATTGTTATCTCCATAGAGAGTCACTGGAGGGAGACATAGATACTGCTCATGTATGTGTTGCACTAAAATTTATGTCCTATTTATGAACCTAAAGCTATCGGTGAAGAAGCAATTCTGCCACATTTTTAAAAGGTTGTAAAAATACTCACAGAAGCAGTATATTCTCATTTTATAAACTATTATGAAGACGAGAGAATGCCCTCTCCCTGTTATAAGCCCCACAGTGAGCAATATGCAAGTGAATGGACTGCCTAACCTGCCATATCCATCCTTTTCAAATTTTAATGTAGTTCATACCTGGCACTGCAGGACAAAGTACATGTAAGACACTAACTCTGAATTATTTTCAGAGAATGAAATTTTCTGTGCTAAGGCTATTTTGGGATTGGTTATCAAAATTGTCAAACATAAATGGTTGTTAGTCTTTTTACCTGTACTGTTTTTTCACCTGACAGTGGCTGCCTCTTTGGTCATGCTCAAATGATATTTAGTGCCACATCTGTGCACTATGTGATTCCCTAAAAGATAGGCCAGGCCTGGGCACATGATCACATTCCTGTTGAATTAGCAGAGCAAGCAATGCTAAGTTCATACTGGATTTATGATTTTGGCTGTCTGTGCAAGAACAGACAATTGCCTCTCTGGTGTAAAGCTTTTCAAGTGCAAAGATATTCCATCAAAATGTCTGGAACAAATTTGATCTGACAGAGTGATTTTTATACTAGATCAGTTTTTTGTGTTCTGTTACTGTGACATTTTATGGATTTTCTCTGCCACAGAACAAATACCAAACTGGATTTTTTCAATCAGAGAGCAAGGGCCATATTCACTGCTTGAGAATGAGGTTTGCAGGGGTCTGGAAGCTGATACAGAGATGTCTTAAGCAGCTCTTAAAAAAACAAAGCAGTTGAATGTCTAGTGCTGAAAGGAGTGAGTAGATGTGTTGGAGAAAGCAATGGAGCTTGATTACACCCTATTCCACGTGCCAAACTTTCTTATAATGTGTTGAGTGTTGCAACTCACCCAGAAGGCTTTCATGGATGGGTAAGTGAGAGTCACTGGCTACATTTTTTTCTCTCGTTTTATGTAATTTTATTCCTCTTTGTTTATAAATATAAAAATGTATGAAATATGGAAAGAGAAATCTGATGCACAGAACAGTAGTCAATTTAAATGAAGAACAGTAGTCAATTTAAATAGTTTTTAATCTCATTTGAAATTGGCTGTAGAAGTGTTGCCATAAGGGAGTACTCCTTTGCGAACACAAGTCAAATGCATGGAAGCAGCCTAATTATAGCACAAAAGTTGATGGCTTTGAAGAGCTAGAATGTACAGAGGTCTGGAAAGGAAGACTTCTCCTGCCAGTTTTCACAGTGCTGGAAGATTATTTTTTACCCTTCATTCTTGCTCAGGTTCCTTGCCTCGCATGGATATTGTTATGGATTGTGAGCCTAACTGCTAAGAGAGATGCAGCTTCAGGAGGAGGTCATTGATTCAGCACAGCTAATTTTACTGTCATAAGCTGTGGTGCTGGCATAGATGTTGTGGGGTTTGTTTTTCTGTGATGCTTAAGAAATCTAAACACACACACAGAGTTAAAACATTTATAGAATAGCTGGTGTAGTAAACATCTGTTAAATAGAGAAACTGAAGATAGGCCCAAGATAGAAATGTATTTGAGTTGTCTGCTTTTCCATCCTTGTGCCTTTAGTATAAAAATTCAGTTTGCATTTTGTCCTTAAAGAATGTGTTGTTCGTTTTGGAAAAATAACCTACAAAATTATTGACTAGATAAACTGAGTCCCTGTTTTGCAGTGCTGGAAAACTATATAGTCAGGAATTTGCCAGGCAGCACAATCTTCAGCAAACTTGAAACAGCATAGCATGGTGAAACTACTAGAGATCAGTGTTTTTTTGAGTCTGTTTTACACACACAGTGTTCAAGCTGTTTTCTCACACCATTCCTGTGTATTAGATGAATTTGTTGTATTTTTCTAATTGTTGAAAATTTTTCTTAGTGCTCCAGGGTAAGTCAAGCACTGGGTTGCTGTGCCCACAGGTTTAAAGCTGTGTTGGTCAGGGTGGCATCATAAATATTCTCCCTTGTAAATCATAAATCAGAGATTTTTCAGGGTTATGGTAATGTACTTATTCAGCATTTATGTTATATTTATTTTATATTACATCCTGACTCAAATAGCTGTTTCTTGCCAAAGGGTTTTCTAACCAAGGTTCTTTAACCAGTCACTTATCTGCTAACATGTATTTAACCAGTCACACATTCGCTATTTCATGTCCTTGAATTTTTCTGTCTTTGCAGATGTCCAGCAGGCCTTCTAAATACATGGTGACAGTAGCTATATGACTCTGTGGGCTTTGACTCAAACCACACCAGTTTTCTTCTAATCTGACCCTCTCACATTAAAAAAAAAAGCCCTCAACAAATAAAAAATACGTGTTGGAAGAAATTGCGTTACCTTTTTCTTGTTTGTTTCTGGAACAAACATTGAACCCTAATGATTCTCCTAATGTCCATGTCCTTTATTTTCCAAAGGAAATACCCCATAGATTTCCCCCTGAGTGCTACACAGGACTATGATTAGAACTTCAACATTTGATTTATTCCCTAATTTTAAAAGCAGACTACATTCCCCTTGTCCACTAATCCAGTAATTTTATTAAAAAAGGTTACCAAGTTGCTCAGACATGATTTACTCTTGGTAAGTCCATGCTAACTGTTCCCAGTCACCCTCTCCTACCCCAGGTGCTCAGAAATACCTTCCAAGAGCACTCACTCCCTTATTTTCCCAAGGACTAATGACAATCTGACCTTTTGTTCTTGTGGCAGCATTTGAAGATCATTGCAACATTTGTCTTTCTTCAGTTGTTGGGAATCTCCCTTTATCTCCATGATCATTTTTAGAGAACAGAAAGTGGCCTTGCAAAGGTGGTAGTTGGTTTTCTTCCTAGCCTAGTGAGTTCCATGGACTTTTATGGGTCAAGTCCCCTCAGTAATCCTGCTTTATTCTCACCTGCTCCTGCCAGTTCTCATCCTTGAACTCATTTCCTAAGCATGGAGGAAAAGGAGACCTAGATAGTGAGGAATGAAGCTAATGAAGCACTGGATACCTCAGCCTTATCTGCACATGCTGTCACTGGATCACTGGTCCCATCCAGCAAAGTACCTATATTTTTATTATTCACCATTTTGCTGTTAATGGAGTGGTTGGAGTTCTTCATGTTGTCCTTGATGTCCTTTACAAGCATCAACTCTAGGTGAGATTTTGTTTTCCTAACATCATTCTTATGTGGCCAGGCAATGTTTCTAAACATTTCCTTTGTATTCTGTCCTTCCTTCAAACTCCTTCATGCTGCCTTTTTGCATTGCAGTCTCCAGTGTCATGATATGTCTGCTTGTTTCCTCGAGAACTGGGATGGACTGTTTTTGTGCATGGAGCTTGTGTCCTTAGAGGCCTGCAGCTTCCTTGAGCTCTTGTCTTTTGGATCTGCCTCCCATGGGATTCCCACTACCACTTTCCTAAATGGAAATCTGCTCACCTGAAGCCCATGGTCTTCTCTGCTACTTTCCTTCCTCATGCCCTTTAGGATCTTGAGTTCCACTACCTCATCATCACTGCATCTGAGTTTGTCGCTGATAACACATCCCCATACAGCTCCTCTTTACCACTGAGCAGGTGATTGAGCCGTGCATCACCCCCTTTAGCCCATGCAGGATTGATATCTGGAACTTCCCCCTGACAGCCTCCAGGAACTTTGTTCTCTGCTAGGACCTGATATGATCCAGTAGATGCCATGAACTCTACAGTCCTGCATAAGAAGCAGGTCCTGTGGTCCAGATGCTTCTTTGAATCGTGTAAAGAAGACTTCATCGCCTCCCTCAGCCTGAGCTCTGCAGCATGCTCTCACCACAATGTCACCCATGTCAAGTGTGGCTTGGTGACTGCACAGGAAACTCTGGTACCTCCCCTATGCTTCCCAGGCTGCAGCTGTGCACACACACACGCCTAAGGCAGCTGTGTCTCATTGCCACATTTTGCCATTCCTGAGGTCTCTTCTGTTTCTGTTGCCCTACACCTTTTGCTTTAATGACTCTTTATTATATAATTCCCTTTGTTCCTCAATATGGTAGCAGAGCACTGCATCTTTCCTCCCGACATCTTGCCCATCCTCTCTCTTCTTGTTTCTTGCCCTACATCTTCCCAAGGACCTGGCATTATGGCTGGTCACTCAGCGTGCCATGGTGCTACAGAGTCAGTGAATGTCAGCCACAGACAAACTCTGTGCACTCCTACCAAAATAAATGGAGTTGCAATGAGGAAGGGATATCTTTTATCACACCTGAAAAGGGCTAAAGGCTTGGTACTTCATAAAGTGGAAGCTTATCTAAGATTACTTGGGAGGTGCAGGATTAGGTTGGCCACACTATAAAGGTCTCCAAAGTCCAAGTATTTGGTTTGTTCTGCCCAGGACTTCTGATTAGGGTGAACTGAAAAGGTATTGGCGATACTTCTGCTGCATGTAACTGTATTACAAATGCTTTGTAATCAGCAACACTAAGAAATATCTCTCTGTTATTAACTGTAAAATCTAAAAAGTGGTATAGCAGCAAGTGCGAAAGAGTCTACATTTTAATGTAAGGGAAATAAAATTATAATAGTTTCAATCCTGTTCACCCCTGTGGAGATGAAAATGAGATATGGTTTTAGCTTCAGCAGAATTTGATACATAAAACCACTTACACACTGCTAATAGGCAAACTGTGAAAAGGGTTATGTTCAGACAAACTTTTTTGACACTAGAAGATAAGGATCTGTCTCCAGGAAAGACACTGCTTATGAGATGTCTTTTCTAAGGCCAATAGGTGCATTCTGATCAAGATGTGTCAGAGTCCAGGTCTTGCATTTATGAATCGTGCAGGTCTTGCAAATGTGCGTTGCATTTTTTTGATATTGTGAATATTTTCTTTTTATGTTTCAATATTCAGCCCAGCCTGTTAATAGACTTGTCTCAACCTTTTGGATAACTTTGCCAGACACAGCTTCCTTCCCAGGCTGACCTGGCTACCCACCATGCACAACAGCACTGCCGAAACTCCGCACACGGCTGCGACGTGTAACGAGACTTGGACCACGCAGCCGCCGAGCTCCGAGTTTTCCCTGGGTGTGTTGGTGCTGCTGGCTCTCCTCATGGTGTTACTGTGTCTGGTGACCATCCTTGGAAACATCCTGGTGATCCTTGCATTTATTCTGGACAGAAACCTCAGGCATCGGAGTAACTATTTCTTTCTGAATCTTGCTGTTTCTGACTTTGCAGTGGGTAAGTCACAGCTGTGGAGCCACGTGCTAAATGTGTTGTAGGACTCTTGGGAGAAGCACTGGTGTTTGTTTTCTGTGTGTTTTCTTCTGGGAGAGCTATTTCCTAGCTGCGTCTGGGGGAAGGATGGGGAATGCTGGAAGCTGCATAAGGTATTTTAATAGCCCAATATGTATAAAAATACATAATAATGAGAAATGCATCCTTTTCATATAAATACTTTTAATGTCGCTTCAAGAAAAAGGAATGACTATTATATGTGAATACTTTTTTGAGGAGGTTGTTTGCTACAGTTTATGATTTACCCTTGCCTCTCCTGTAAGAGTGCTCATCACACTTCAGAACATTCTTATATTTGACAGCTATGTGTGATACATCCAGGTAAATTAATTACTTCTCTACATACTATTAATGATTTATATATGTATTACACTACAGCAAGATGCTTTATCACCAGAACTTTTTACTGGCTTCAGCTTAACACAGGCTATTGATCTGATGGGTTGTTTGTACCAGTAACACCCTGCTGACATCTCTCATCTTTATTCCTTAATGGTCCCCTCTTCCCATGGCATCACTGCAGAACTCCAGGAGAGTTTGTTGCTGGAGCTGCCATGGATCCAGTCATGGCTGGTGATGTCAAGTGAGGTGGTGTTTTAGTGAATGCCTTTTTCAGCACTCCTCCATGGCTGAAACCTGGGGAACAGCCCATGCAGCAGAGAATGCCTGACAAAACCATAGTCCTGTGGCAGATGTGCCAGCAAATGTCTTGACTTGACGTTGGCAAGGAGGTACTTCTGCACACAAAGGCTTTCTCTTCAGGATGGTCACAGATACCTGTATTCACTGAACTGTGAGAAGGGAAATCGTAGCCGCAGACCTACTGCACTTCTGACAATACCATCTCCCCAAATGCAGTTCCTTTGTCAGTGCTGTGCAGTGAAGTGTATTAGTTTAGCCTTTAAGGTTTTCTTTCATTTATGCCATCTATAACATGTCTTATTCTGGGGCTTGCCCCGTGGGGCAGAAACCAAATGATGAATATGATGAAGCCATTTCTTTCCTGCTAAGGCAATTTGCTGGAGCTGCTATTTCATTGCTCAGGTCTTCTGCAAAAGTCTGTTTCTCCTCATATCTCAGTTTAGTCAAGAGAGTTAAATATCTACCTTCTGCATCTCTTCTTTGTGGCTGATGCATTCTTAAATCAACCAAGAGGAAATTATTGCCATCAGTGTTAGATTGGCCTACATAGACTGTAAATCTACGATTTTATCTTTGATATTGGTCAGGAAATACTTTATTTTTTGAAATGGCTGTGAGGTTGTTTGTTTTTTTTTTTTTTAAATTTATTAAAAATCTGGAATCTTCCCAGGGATGTGACTCATGTCTTTTGTGTCCACTAATTAGTAAAAGTAAGAATAGCTTCAAATATCCATGCTTACCTGGGGTTTGCCTCTATATTTTTATGTATAGCTAAAAGCAGTTATTACTTTTTGACATGGTGCCAAACATTGATCCCATTGAAATTCATGAGAACAGTAGCTGTTATCAGCAACCATGAAAAATGAGTATTTAGTACTAAAGTGATGCTGCTTGTATTTAAAGTATATGTTAGAATAAGCCTTCAGTATTAAAAGTGCTGTGAGCATTTCCCTGTTGATACCAGTCTGTCAGCTCATTGCCCAGAGTTGTATTATCAGTGGGCCACATCGCCTTAGATATGTTTAGTAACTTCTGAGATCTTGGTGGACATGTGAAGAAAGGAATAATCTGGAGAGTTTCAAATGGATCTTGAAGAAGCATATAATTTTCTGTTTGTCTCTGGTAGATCAGCATTTTCCGGAATGTAGAATCAGCTATTGCACCACACTTTTGAAAGAATGTTAGTATTAAAATGAAGTGGAAGGTCTTTTGGACAAAACACAAATTAAACAAACCAAAATAGTTCTGGAGTTATTCTCAGGTAGAGAAGAAGCATGAGATTAAAACACTTCTTAAAAATGAAAGTTTCATACTTCTGCTGTGTCTGCTCTGTCTCTGGTAGAACACCACACAGACTGCCCAATATATTGTCTTCAGCTTACAAATGCTAGTCAGTCTTACAGGAATAACTGCCATTGGCAACATCTGCAGATGTATTTGGGGGAAAATACTAATACAGATGACAGAATAGAGGAAATATGATGATGAGGTTACCTATCAGAATGCAACCACAGTGCATATATGCTGCAGCACTAATTTTATGCCTTTAGAGTGTCTAAGTTGGTTAGACTTGAATTTTCTTCTTCCTTCTTTGTTGAATCCTTCAGTAAAACCAGTAAATCCTTCTTTGCTGAATTGCTTTCACCTTATTCTCAACAATCGGTCCCCATAATTCACATTAAAATATAAAACATAGAAAGTTACCATCAGATTTCACGAGAATTTAAGACTTTATGTATATAAATGACATATTCACCTTAATAGATTTGTTGATTTTTTTTTTTTTTACCCAAGTACCCAAACAGTGTGTCTCTCGGCTTGCAGGAGTTTGCAATCCCTATGAACTGCATGGTGTCTTTGTGGT
Source organism: Bombycilla garrulus (assembly GCA_013400315.1). NCBI lineage: Eukaryota > Metazoa > Chordata > Aves > Passeriformes > Bombycillidae > Bombycilla > Bombycilla garrulus. The sequence goes on along the minus strand of VXBU01004395.1, from coordinate 99,489 downwards.
TGCTTTCTGCAGGTGTGTTCTGCATGCCCCTCTACATCCCTTACAGCCTGACGGGGAAATGGCACTTGGGAAGAGGCATCTGCAAGCTCTGGCTGGTTATGGACTATCTCCTCTGCGCAGCCTCAGTATTTAACATTGTTCTTATCAGCTATGACCGTTTCCTGTCAGTCACTAAAGCTGTAAGTACCCTGTTTAGAGCTTCTCTGATTTTTTTCCCTTGGATGGTTATATTCAACAACCTTTGTCATGTTGATGAGTATAAGCCCAAATTTAATGAAGACAGTACCCCTCAAAAATATACTGGCTTGTGGCAATTATTAGATATTTTGCAGCCAGATGGGGCAAATATTCTACATTGAGCATGCTTCAGTGTGGAGCCAGTCAACCAGGACTTTTCTCACAATTTCTGCTGGAAGCTGCTGCTCTGTTACTGCCAGAGGAAAAGCAGTCTAGGGAGTAAAAAGGGTAAGGCAGCAGACTGGTAAAAAAAGAGCAGGGAAAGAGGAAATTCAGAGTAAACTGGATTTGGGTTGGACCTAAAAACAGGCATGAAAGGAAAAGACAGTGGAGCTAGGGCAGTGAAATGAAGGACATTGGAGAGGGTGCCTAGACCTGAGATGTGGTCAAAAACTATTCTGGATAAGACTGGGAGCAAGAGCAAACAGACAGAAAGTGGAATAAAGGGCAGACTGCAATCATTGCCTGTAAATATGCAGCAATAAACTCCTCTTTGTGTCTGGAGCAGAACCCCAAACTTCAGACACATTCTGTGTCTGCTTTCTGCAGAAAGTCCTATACACCTGGTGTGAGCTTTATGTCCTGGGCCATGCTAGGGGTGGAGGCCAGCATTTCTCACCAGCCACACTGTCAGCTCAAGGGACAGGGAATGTCACAGACAACTAAAGGTTTCAGCTTTTTTGTGTGTATGAGACTGTCAACATAACTTCATGCAAGAGAATTTCAGAATTTCTTATTTGTGGTAATTAATTTAACTTCCTATAAATGCCTTTTGATTAAATTTTATTATTTTATTGTATTTAAGGAAAAGAACTTGGGAACACCAGAAATTTTGGTGTGTAAGAAATCTTGTGCTGGAAAGCCAAAGACTCAGCATTTACAAAGTGAAATGAGAGCACCTATACAAATGCAATTAAGACCTATGGACATTTTTATGATAGTTCTAGTAAGATTAACTCAAACTTTTGTTATCAATTGAATGTCTAAGCTTGCAGGATTACACATTCATCCTGTGAAAGAGATGAAGCAGGATGCGAGCTAAATTATATATTATATATATTTTGTTTTACAATGTAGAATGAAAAATATGTACTGGCCATGGAGTGGATGGAGAAAGAAGAAAATGGGTGATTTTTTAAAGTTTCATCAGCTAAGGGCTGTGGTGCAGGTGTGGTTTCTATTCATTCATGCTCATGAATTGTCTAGTATGTAATTTTCTTATAGGTTAAATCTATGCCCACCTTTTCTGTTGAGCACCATGATGCATACCATTATTTGTTTGTAAAATGCTGTAAAAAGCAGTGCAGTTTCCAGTGAGTGGGAATCATGCTCCTAACAACTATAAAGTGCTAATTCCTCTGGCACTTCGGACCATAGGTGTCTCAAACAAGGCGTACCAAATTACTCAGTACTGGTGGAGGACTGTGTTTCATCCCCTGGACCTGGAGCCTGGTAGTGTGACATTAACTTGGAGAGGGACAGCGCTATGCCCTGTCAGCATCAATGAAATAAAAGTGCTTGGGTGGACTTCAGCTGATCAGCACGGAGTTGCTCTGTATTACCAAGCAACTCTTGAATTCGTCTCCTGTTGTTTCTCTTAGTTCCAAAATGGGTCTCTACAAGTCTGAACTGTTTATGATTTTTTTCCCCTCACAGGTATCATACAGAGCCCAGCAAGGAATAACACCCAACCCTGCCATTGAGATGGGGGCCATCTGGGTGTTAGCATTCCTCCTGTACTGCCCAGCCATCCTGTTTTGGGAGCTCGTGGCCGGACACAGCGTAGTAGCGGCGGATCAGTGCTACGCCGAGTTCTTGGACAACTGGTACTTCCTCCTGTGTGCATCCACCCTGGAGTTCTTTGTACCACTGCTCTTGGTGACCTACTTCAACCTGCACATCTTCCACAACATCCAGAGGCGCCAGCGGCAGGGCAGTGTGCAGGACTGTGAGCCCCCGAGGAGCAGCAGCCTGTCCTGGAGGTTTTGTGGCTTGCCGAGGCCAGGGGCATCATCTCCTTCGTCAGAAGCAGAGGACAGTGTTTCTTCTTCCATGAGACCAAAGAAGGAGTCTTTGGGAACTGACTCCTCATCTCCATCCAGAGATAATTCTGTAATCCCAGAAAATTCCTTTTCTGCTTCATTTTGTTCAAGGACTGGATCAAAACTGCAACGGGATATGAAAATAGCAAAATCTCTTGCCATAATTGTCTGTGTGTTTGCCATTTGCTGGGCCCCATACTCTTTATTAATGATTATCCGTGGGGTCTGCCAAGGAAAGTGCATCCGTAACTCCCTGTATGAAGTAACCTTTTGGCTTTTGTGGATCAATTCCTCTTTGAACCCATTTCTTTACGCTCTCTGTCATGTTAAATTTCGAATGGCTTTTCTGAAAATACTATGTCCAAAAAAGTTTGCAACATTGAGATCAGGTTCTTTTTAGGAAAAAAAAAAAAAAAAACCCAACAAAAAACCAAGGTCCAAGAGGAGCTGGATGTGGGATGAAAGTAGCTACTGTTTGAAATTAGATTTAATCTTTTCCAGGAGATTAAACTAGTTGGAAAATCTAAATAAGCCTTCTGTGAAATATCCTCCTGCAGACAGATGTGCATAACTAAGGTTTGTGTACTTTTCCCAGCTATTTTAATTGGCCAGTTTAAAGCTATTGCCTCTGTCTGACTTTGTCTAGGAGTCTTATCCACATTATCTTGATTCTGATGGCTGAAAATATTGTCTCCAATAGCAGTCCCACTTATACTTGTGTTTACAGGTGATATTAATTAAAAATATAATAAAGTTGTATATTACCCTAGGGTCAAAAATATTCTAAAGTTACTGTCTTCTCTGTTCTATTAATTTTGAACAATTTGCATTCAGAACCTGGTTTTTGTCTATAAGAAACATCCGATGAAGTTATGATTTTTGTTGTCAGGCACATAGCAGGATTACTTCCTTTCACTAAAGGTTTTTGTCCATCAGAAGAAAATAGGAACTACTTTCAAAAACTTGGATATATGTGTTCTCTGCAGAAGGGCATTGCTCGCTATATTTGCTCAGATGCAGCAGTAGAGTTCAGGTGTGTAGAGCATTGATGTGGAATTCTTCTATTCTGCAAGATACCGGCCTTCTTCACAGGTAGTTTTGAGAGATCATAGAAAGAAAAGTATTTGTTCTTACTCCTTGGGGGGGAAAATCCAGTTCTGTTTCTGTTACAAGGTCTCAGCTGGAGGTTGTGATAAATGGGTATATTTCTTACACACTGTGTAAGGCTGTGTTTGGTTTTCTGCATGAGCCAGGCAAATGGCTGGCCTTGATGGCTGCCTGTAGTACGTGTGGTGAGAGCTGAGACAGCTTGGAGGTGATCTTCTTTCAATACACACTTTCCATACTGTTAAGGTCTATTTATTTGCATGGCTCTGGAATTATCATGTACTAACTTCCTTACTAAATAAGCAGGTGTAACTTTAAAACATAAATAACTTCTTTTCATCACACGATCAGTAAGTATAAGGCTAGGAAATAAATGGAAGAATGAAAACTGAAGAAATGTGAGAGGTATTTGGTGTCCATTTTACCTTCTGTTTTTATTTGGTGTATACTCATATAGTATATTAGTATACTTTACTTAACAGTCTTCTGAATGTTCTTCTAGGCTGAACTACCATATACTCACAGTTACATGTTTTGCTATACTATATGATAATTTATAGTCTTCTACTTATACAAATTACACATGTATTCAGCAATATGAGAAGTATTGTCTCTCACATATGAGATGAGAACTGTAATATTCAATACAAACTACTTTGAAGACCTGTTGTTTGCATTTGTTATAAGATTTTGGCCAGTGAGTTGGGCTCGTAATTACTGTTAGAAGTCAGCACGTGTGTATCTCCAAAACATGTCAGAACACAAAACACAAGAGCCACTACACCCACCTGTTTTCTTTAAGCACAGAATGTACCAATCTTTCACCTGCAAAGTTTTTGTCATTCTTTTAAGACGCAGCTTTGTAAAGTCAGTAGTGGTGAACCCATGCAAACAGATCCTTCTGTGTCAGCTTTTAGAGCAAATCCCCCTTAAAGTTTAGAAGACATGCCTTTTGACCCTGTCAGCAGTACAGAGTTAAAGACTTCATTGTGGTTAGCTTATCAAAACAATGTTTTTAAAATTTAGCTATTGCCATGTGTAGATAAGGACACATAATCTTATATCTATGACATGTTATGTTTTTTTCTATCTTCCTCTTCCTTGCTCACATCTTTTGCTTTCTTCTCATACCAGATTTGTCTCTGCATTTATCTCTGCCACAACTCTTTGGTATACAGGCCAGAAGAGCTGAGTGCTGCCATCAGTAGAGATTTATTTATAAGCTGCCTGAGGCCTTACGAATTCTGTAGCAGTGCCCTGTGCAAAGCCAAGGAAAAGCAAGTTGAGGTTAGTTGGCACAAGATACGGAGGACAGGCTTAGGTGCTCTGAGGGGCAGTGAAAAACCTGATGCTGCCTCAATGTGGACTGACTTGACCTGTTAGATATTGTCAAAATAAACTCTCTAAATGGGACTGTGCTTCTTGGTGCAAACTTTGTTTTAGAGGCATGGGCAGACATTTCAGTAGTACCTCTGGCTTATTTTTGTAAGCCTTTGCAACTGTACTGGGAAATAAGTTGTGAATCTAGCTGGTCTTATCTCCCTCACTTTCCTGAGCTAATGTTAGTAGGATAGAATAGTCAGAAAGAAGTTGGTGGGAAAGCAAAATGGATTTTGTTTAGGTGAGGGGCTAGATTAGTCTCTTTATTCTTCTGATGTAGACATTATTTCCAGCAGAGAAAGGCACAGAATCATAGCATTTGTGCTATGGTTTGGATTGGAAGAGACCTCTAAGATCATCTGTAGCTGGGCAGGAACACCTTCCACTAGACTGGGTTGCTCAAAGCCCTATCCAGCCTGGCCCTGAACACTTCCAGGGATGGGGCATCCATAACAGTGCCTCACCACCCTTGAATTTCTTCCTAGTATCTATTCTAAACCTGCCCTCTTTCAGATTAAAGCCATTGCCTCTTGTCCTATTACCACATGCCCTTATAAAAAATCCCTCTCCAGCTCTCTTGTAGTACCTGTAGGTACTGCAAGGCTGTTTCAAGGTCTCCCTGGAACTACACGACCTTCTCCAGGCTGAACAACCCCAACTCACTCAGCCTGTCTTCACAGGAAAGGTGTTCCAGTCCTCTGATCGTCTTTGCATCCCTCCTTTGGACCTGCTTCAACAGGTCAATCAGTATCCTTCTTATGCCTGTGGCCCCAGAGCTGGATGCTGAACTCAAGGTGAGGTCTCACAAGATCTCTGTACGTTGTACCCCTTACCTTTCATTCAGGCTGTGGAAACATTTGGAATTGTCAGGGTTTAGACCTGAAGGGTTTAGCCCAAGAAGACTCTTGTGGACAGTGAGTCCTTGTGGAAGTTGCACAAGTAAGCTGCATTACTGACCTAAGTAATTATTTCATGCTGATTGCATGAAATTCTTTCTACTCCTGCTCTGAACCTGTGGTCAGAGCAGGTTCTGCGATCCATGCCTCGGGATCCATGATGATGAAAGGCATCAGTAAAGCCGATGGTTAGAGGGAAAATCTGATACCGCTGTCAGGTGCAGATTTCACTTCTCTCCTGGACTGATAGAACCATAAAACAAACCAAAATTCAGATGTGCACATAAGACCAAAATCTAAATGTGGATACCAGGCAGTGCCATGCTTTTTAGGAGGAATTTGTCTGGACCTTGGAGAGGTAGCTTTTTAGTTTAATCAGTGAGCAGCAGCTTAGTCCTTAATTAAAAAAATGAGTGAGGGCCTTGTGGGCACCCAGTAGGACTTAATTGCCATGAGTGGACCTCCCCTGGACCTCCATTCCTTACATCAGCCTTGGGCCTAAGAGCATAATTAAACTGGGGTGGTCCTCTCCTGAGATACATGAGTGCCTGTAGGCTGCTCTGAGCACTGTCTTCTGCATTTTTTTGAGGTTTTAACTGGACTTCTGAGACTGGCCTTGGACCCAACTTGTCACCTCTTGTTTTGTCATGTTCAGTCCCATCCATACCTGGGGAACTGAAGTCATCCACAGCAGTATAGTCTGTGATATCACTCATCTCTCAGAAAGAAATCACACCAGTGGGTCAAATCCAATCTGATCAAGGACTCCCCAGAAGGTTCTCAGTTCTGCCTGCAAAGGGTCTCTTGCCTTCTTCCCCTCAAACAATTCCAGATCCCACTCTTTACTTTTTTTTTTTCACCAGTGCTATCCTAATACTTTGTCATTATATCAATCTTCCCTTCATATGTGTGCTTCAATGCTGCATTCTTTTTCCTAGCAGACTCACCACATTTCTTGTATTCCTGTATTACCAGGTTTCCTTTTTTGCAACATGTAATTCATGTTCCTCTACACTGCTCTAGTGTCTATAGATCTGCTGTGGCACATACTTCTCTGTGCTTTGCTCAACAGTTCCCCAGTCATACTGCTACTGCTTTTTCACAAAACATAAAAGACATTTTAAACCAAGAAACACAAAAAAATTAATCCAGAGCAGGAAAATCCATTTTTTCCTTTGTTCTTGTTTTCATCTTGCATGCATTTATTTTAAACTCAATATTTTAGCAGCAGTGTTAATGAAGTGCATTAGAAACAGCTTTTGTAGTGTAAATAGGGTAAACTAGCATAAAATGGAGTGGCTGGATTTTTGTGTAGCAGAAGCAGAACAGCATCATGTAATGAGAGAAGATAAAGGTGAAATTCAATTTTTTTACTGTGCAAACGAGGAAGTGGAAAAAGCAGCCTGTTTTGTACATCACTGGTAATCACTAGGTATTGTCCTCTCAAGACTTTCCCCCTCTAGCCCTTTTTTTTCAGGATCTATACTTCAAGCTGGATCGATCTTTCTTTTCTTTAAATGCTGGCACAGTGCTCTGGTCTTTGCTTGTTGTATACTTGCTCCTTTACTTTCTCTCCTTGATAAACAATTCTGCCCAAAATTTTTGTCTTAAATATGCCTGGGTAGGCTTAAATATGCCTGGAAGGCAGGCACTGTGGGTACATCTGCCGGCTTTCCTTACAACAGCTTCTCACAGAAGCCTCATTTTGGCATTTTTTTTGCTGTCGCTGTTCCAACCAGCATGTTCCTGCAGATGTCACTGGTGCTACACAGTATTTTTAAACCTTGCAAATCCGTGGGTTTTTCAAAAGGTGCCATTTATGTGTACAATCCTACATGATATGACACCAGCACCTTTCTGCTAAAACTGCCACCAGATCAGCTGTATTACATCTAATATTTACTCTGCTGCAAAAAAGATTAGGAGAATGGCTTATTACCTTGGCAAAGAAAGGAAGGCTTTAGTCACACAGATAATCATAAGTCAGCACAGAACTTCTTTCTAAGTTGCTCTGCATAGAAATCATCCTGTGCTCAGAATCCAAAGCAGGGCCTTATGTCACCCACGGAAAAGGAGAGAGAGTCACAGTGAGCTGAGAGCAGGTCCTCAGCGTTGGTTTGTCAGAAAAAAAGTCCCCTCTCTTCTGACATAGAAGGTTTTTTTCTCATTAAGCTATTTAAGCTATTCTACTCGTGAGCTGTTGCTAAAGAAGTCCATCTCTAATACCCTTCTTGCTGCTCTTGGTCAGCAGCTTACTTTTGGGTTATCTTCAACTACCAATGAAGCTGCAGCTTTGGACATGAGCACTTGGTTTTATTTCTCGGCCATTTCCTATGGATCAGAGCTTTAGCTTTGCTAAAGTCATTAGGGATTTACCACGACGGCCAAGTTGTGCCAAACAAGAACAGGGTAGGTCTTTGCCTGATCTATACAGTGGCAACTTCGAGGGGAACAGCTCAGCAGAGCTTTTGAGGAGGGAGAACTTCCCCAGTAAGACAGATCTTGGTTCTAATGCTTACCCTGGCATTCTAAAGATCTGAACAACTAGAACTCTGCCTTGAACCATTTGTACATGGGAAACTGTTTGTAACTGTTAAAATTTGTAGAGTTCCTTTCTGGGACATTTACATTCAGCTGGTTCTGCTGCTTTTGGCAAATGACTGCAAGTAGAGTCAATCCTCAAGTATACACAAAGACAGTATGTCAGTGCAAATGCCTTCTTTACAGGACATGAGCCAAATCAGTTTCTGGGATAAAGCCAAGGAAGTTAATGGGTATAGCCTCTGAAGTTTAAGAGTTTATATTATTTGTATTCTATTTCTGTAATGATTTCTGGTGTCTACAGATCAATCAGTTTTCAGCTTGTTCTACTAATGCCATCTCAGGTTAACTCACCACCTGACTTTTGCGGTATTATACTGATGAACTGTTTCTTTCTGTTCTGTTGCTGGGTTGTTCACACTATTTAATGTCACAATATATTTTTTTCATTATTCTACATCAGGTATAATGAGAGCAAATTGCACTGGCTTCTGACTCACCTCCTCTTATAGCCTTGCACCTAGTGCTGTATCCCTCCTCTTACCATGCTGGGAGTACTGGAATTAAGAACCTGCACATAAATGCTTGTAAGTTTTTTCTCATTAAGGAATGGCAGTATTATATATTTAAATATTTTTTCTATCTAGCATTCAAATTTATGTCTTCCTTGCTACTTGAATCTGGGTGTATAAGAGACTGAAGAAGGAAGAGCTTATGCCAAAACCAAAGCAAAGTGGTGATTTCATATCTTTCCAAGTTTCTTCCTGTGTCCAGAGGTTAGGCCCTGGCCCTTGTGTAAGTTACTTCTTGTGAAGTCAGAGATTTGCTGCTCCTTGGTAACGTGGGATGGCATATCTGCACAGGTAAGAAATTTGAACCTCATGGGGGATGTGAGGAGGAGTAGTTGCCTACTAAAATGGCAAACAGACAAAACATACCTCTTGTTTTGGTAAAGACCTTGAGCTATATTTGAGTGTCTCATCTCACATAGCTTCGTTGATGTTAGAAAGGATCTGAGTGAATCAGTTACCATAGAGAGATGTAGCAGATTTCTTTGGATGTATTTTTCATGAGAAAGGGAACCAGCAGAGGGACAGGTGCAATTCAGTAGTATGCTATATCTAGTTCTGGTCTGGAAAAGCTCAGAGAGTTTAAATGGAGTCCTTCTTTTTTTTTATTTTCCCCACCAAATTTGCTAGAGTCTTTAAAAAAAAGATCCTAGTAATGTGGGTGTAGTTTACTAGATTGCCCATTTAAAAAAATGGGCTTTTTTTCCTCATTTTTGCCATGTCAGTTTCGCAGAGAGGGAAAACTGTGAACTGAACTTTTGTGCTGCTGATAATGTTAGAGATTTCTGGCCAGGTCTTGGAGAGGGTACTACCTCACTCACAGTGGAGCAGCTTGAAGTCTCTCTGTAGTGATTAGTATTCCTAGAGTGTGTCTGTTTATTTCTTGGACTTGAAGCCTTTGCATCCTCTCCTTCCTTTCCCTGATCCTCCCAAAGCAAAAATAACCACTCTAAGAGTTCTAGTGGGTGCTTCCTGGCAGACCTTGCTGTTAAGATCTTTTCATCTTGGATTGTCTTTCTTTCTTGCTTCAGGCCATTAGCCTTTGCCTTGTCCCCTTTGACTGCCCTGCATAATTCCTGCCTTTCCATGGCTCTTCCCAGTTCAGATTTATTAATTGAAAGGGAAGCTGCCTCTGTGGCACCCGAAGGGCTTCCGGCTGAGCCTGAGGTGGGGCAGCAGCCTGCAAAGAGAAGTGGCTGCCTGGTGGCTCTTGCTATCAGCTGTGCTTTGCTGACAGCCAGGGCACTTAGCCTCCAATTTAGCTTTTCTAAGAGGCAAAAAAGCTCCACAGCTCCAAAGCTGTGAGGTGAATGTGAAAGCCGTGCCCTGCCCCGGAGAGAGGAGGGCAGAGGTGTGAGGTGGGCAACAGAGAACCAAAGACTTTCGAGAGCTAGGTATGCAGAGTGCAGGCACCTGGATGGCTCAGCCTGCAGGGTCTCCAATTCTAAATTATCTTTGCATATAATGACAAACATTGAGGGCAGGTTTATCTAACTTATTACCTTCCTTGGGTGTTCCAAGCTGTGCAATGTCTTCTGATTTTTTTTTCTTTTGTCTCTAAATGTCAGGATTTGAAGAAAAAAAAATTAACCTGAAAACTTTTGTTTAATTCCTGCTCCAATTTATAGCCAAAAGGTATTTACTCCTCTTTAATTCCTGAAATTAAGTTATCTTGTCACAGGAGGTTTCCAGACTAAAATTTGTTTGTTTAATGATCAAGGGGGGATGTGGTCGAGGTGCTTGCTGGAAGGGTGAAGCAGAGATGAGGGCCAGCATGGAAGACCTTTGTGCACACATTTTGGCTGGGTCCTTAGGCTGCCCCATCACCCCTACAGTTTTGGGGTAAATGAAGGTCTCCAGTCCATTTTCTCTGCTGAGCCATTAATTTACTTTCCACTGTAATGTTCAGTAACATGAGCTGCTTGTCCTTTAAAGCGTCTTTTTTTTTTTTTTTTTAATCATTCTCATCTTTAACTGCTCTGGTTGTGTCCTGGGTGCTGGGGAAAGCGAAGTCATCTTTCCACCTGTGTGGTTTCATTAAGGGAACAGCAAGAAAAAGCACAACTACCCTTTATTTACAACAAAAGATGTGATAGAAGGAAGGGAAAGACTATTTGACACTGAATAGGGAAAGTTAAGTTTTTATGGAAATGAGGGCAGAGAAAAGGAGGCTGAGGGGAGACCTTATTGCTCTTACAACTACCGGAAAGGAGGCAGTGGCAATGCGGGTATTGGCCGCCGGGGAAATGTCTGCAGTTTGCACCAGGGGAGGTTCAGGCTGGATATTGGAAAAAATTCTTCACTGAAAGAGTGATTAAGCATAGTAAGATGCTCACCAGGGAAGTGGTGGGGTCGCCATCCCTGGAAGAGATAAAAAAGCCAGGCAGATGTGCCACTCTGTGGTATGCTTTAATGGACGTGATAGTTTTTGGTCAAAGGTTGGACTTAATGATCTTGGTGGTCTGTTGCAACCTTAGTGATTCTCTAAGATCTGAAAAATAAATCAAAATACTAGCTGCAAGCCTGTTTATGTTTCACAATATTTACGATTATTGTGCAACGTGTGATTAAAACCCCACTGAAGGACAACAAAATGATGGAGTCCAGTTATCCATACAAACTTAAAATAGTGTGGGATGCATTCCCTAGTCATACAGACAAAACTGGTATGGTATTGCTTGATTATTCTTTATTATACCCCATAAATGATAAAGAGGGGTCCCCAAATGCAGAAGGGATGTCTGCAATACAGAGAATAGACTGTCTCTAAAGTGTGGATGTTCACATGAATGCAGACTGACTTTGCAAAGTTGGCTGAGAGCCACATTTAGTCATGACAGTTCTAAAGCCTCACAACTTTTTAATAATATAAAGCCTAGACTTTTATCTGCATAAGTTTAGTAAATATTGATCAGATTAATGCCTGATACAGTGACACAGGAAGCTTAAGTTCTTCTATTTTAAGATCTTAGGTGAGCTGAGAGTTTAAGGTGATTTAAGGATTTTAGATCAGCAGAAAATAATAAATGGCTATAAACCTTTAACGCAGCTTAACTGCAGATTTGCAGACCCTCCCTCAGACATTTGAAAAAGCATTAAGCCTTCCACATGCAGCAGAGTTTGTGTCAAATCCAGCAGGTTTCAAAGCTGACTTGGTTACACTTTATGTTCCTCTCAAAGTGCTCAGTGCCACTGAAATTACTGTTACCCAAAGTTCAATTTTTTCTCCCTCAAACATCCATGAGTTTGGGGATGCTGTGAGCAGTTTTCTTATGGCTTGGTCTTGCAGTGCCATCCTTGTAGGTAGATTGTACCTGGTGTCAAGTGGAGCCTTTCTGCTCCAAAGTTTTTCCAGCTTCCATGAGAGGGCTCAGCTGGGAGAAGAGGCTGAGAAGGCCTGTAGCACCACCTCACAAAAGTACAGAATAATTGTGGTTGGAGATGGCCTGTGAAGGTCATTTAGCTCAAGAGAGAACGCTTTAAATGTGTAAACAAGTTAACAAGTTTTACTGGTTTTTTTTAGTTGTTTCTTTCTGTGTGTCAGTTCTGATTCTACGAGGAAGCAAAACCAGAGGAAGTAGAGTGCTACAATCCACAACTGTTTTCCTGTGTGAAAGACTGCTAAAGCAAGACCGATTTCAAATGGAGGGGAATGTTTCAGAAGCAGCAAAATTGGATCCACCACAGTGTGGCACTTACCTCCTCATCACACCCTGCCCCATCAAAATGAGACAAGGGCTTTCAGTGGCCAAGGGGATCCTCTCAGCAGCCAGCAGGAGCACCTGACAGTAGCAAAATTAACAGCAGTGCTAGTTTTGTGCTAGTTTCTTAACATGAACTAATTTGAATAATTTGATTTGAAAGTTAGTTCAGAGCATGTGTTTTATGTAAAATGTAGCAATTTTCTGAAATCATTGAAGCAATCTTAATTGAGAGTCTTCGAAGTGACACTGGTCACTTTGTTGGGCCATCCTTTTCACATACCTGCAGTTTAGCCTGACTTGTAGTTAGCTTTCTGTGTCACAGCTCTTGCTGGAAACCTTTGCTTGTGCTGCAAAGCTTTTGCAGCTCGTTTTCTTTCCAGCCTGAATTTACTTCTGACCACTCTGTGTGTATAGGTTCCGTCCCAGTGCTTTTTATTTTAGCTGGGTCTCTTTTCCCCAGGCTGCTTCTCACAGCCACATCCCCAGTCAGACACCCTTTGTTAGGCTGAACAGCCAGACATCTCACATCCATTTTCCTAACCTTCCCACTGACCTCTCTGTGCCTCTTCCAGCTGGAAGGTATCTCCCTGAAACATGGGTGACCAGGATTGTAGCAGTTTTCCATATGGTATCACCTGGGCCTCATACAAAGACATGAATGCTTCCCTATTTTTACTGGAAATACCTCCCCTGCTGCCCTGATCATTCCCTTTTCAAAAAAGGAAATTAAGTGAGTCTGGCAAGGTCTACCTTTAGTAAACCCTTGTTGCATTTTATCCCATATTGCTTTTACCTCTGCATCATTAATTAGACTCCCCACAGAACACTATTTTAAAGCCTAGCAAGCTATTCAAGTGGCTCTAATAGACCTGTAAATATGGGTCAATTTTTTCACCTTCTTAATTGGAGGTCATACCCTTGTTCCCTAGTCTTACGGCACTGTCCACAACCTTATTACTTTACTAAAGAGACTTGCTAACAGACTTGAAAAATCTTGTGGCAAAGCTTTTCTAATTTAAGGCAGGATATTATCTCATCCTTTCTATTCTAGCATGCTGGTCACCTTTGTCTTAGAGAAGCTGAACATTTTCTTTGTATTTAATATTTAGTTTGGCTGACTTACCTGCACTTTTGTTCTTTCAAATTAATGGCTTTACTTATAAAACTTCTTTTACTCTGTTTCCCATTTAATTTAAGCTGTGACAGTTTGTAATAACTCCTTAAAACATATTTTCTTTAATCATCTGTCCTTTAAAGTGCCTCAGATATGGACCAAGTCAAGTCCAGACTGTGATCTTCTGAATGGGGGTTGCTGAGGATGAGGATACTTGTTGGCCATATCAGTTAATGATATTGTCAGATATTACCATTAAAAGCATTTATTTGCTAACCCATATCGAGGTTGTCACAGTTTGCCATAGTGACATTTCTGACAGCACTTAGCTCTGAGATTGTAGGGAATAACCAAATCTGCTGGTGAAATTTAGTGTCTGATCATTGGAAAATGTTTCTACTTCCCAAAAACATGGTTTTTTTTCTTTCTTTTGTCCTCAAGCTCTTCTTGAATATTTGTGCCATCATTTTTTTATTATTATCACTTTCCTTCTTCTCATATTACTGCTTCATAAAGTGCAGGGTATTTTTTAGATTTCATGGTGAAATTCGATAGTCTCAAGAACAAAAAAAGAAAAAAACCCAAACTGTATTTATCTCAGAAATAATATTGTACTCTTTAAAGTATGTCCTTGTTGTGGATTTTGGAAAAATCAGTGATGTCTGATGTTTTGTATAAACTTAGTTAGACGTGTTCTCAGTTGTCAGAGTGGGTTTCTTTTATTTATGGCTTTGATTAGCTATTTTTCAGTTTGGAGACACAGGGAAAATTTGGGAAGAGTGTGAGCCCATAATGAATGGCCAGGAGAACACATTTTTCGAAAACAAAAAAGCCTCTAACCAGACTATTCTACAAGCAAATGTGCCCAGTGGAGATAGTCCAGACAACTGCACCTGGACACCACCTGGATATAATTAAGGTCCCAGAATGGAAGTTGTGTTAAAATAGATGCCAGGAAAATTTAACACTCTCCCTTCTTTATTCATCTGCTGCAAAGGGATGGCATAGATAGTACAGTACAGTGGACCCATAGGACTCTGGATATCTCTGAGGAAGACTTTTATTCTTCTTTTAGACTCTGCCAGTGTCTGTATGCATTGGATTTTTGCTGCTTCTTGACCCTACAAGGTGCAACCACACATCAAGAGTATTTCTATGACTTACATTGGCTGTGCAAGAAGGAGTTACTTTGGTTCACTCCCATGCTCATATCCACAGGCCACACTCAGCCCCTGTAGGTTTCCTATTCTCCTTGAAAGTGTTAATTCTTCTTAAAATAGCACTCACTGTGTCATTTCTTTCACTCATTACAGAGCATATTATTTTTTTTCCAATGTGTTGTTCAGCACTAAACTTCAGAAATGTGTTTTGTGTGCTGCTTTACTATCCCTAGGTGAAGGAAAAGCAAGCAAGTTTGCAGATATTTAAATCTGGTCTATTCAGAAACCGACTTAGTTGAAATGAAATGTAATGCTTTGCTTGAAAAAAGTGAAAGGGAAAAATAAGGTTCAGCTATGCAGAATATAACAATCAGTTGGTTAAAATCTAACATAGTGCCTTCATTAAATGTTAAAAATCTCTGTTGAAACAGTATTAGCACAGCAGGGTTGTGAAGAGCCAGAGATAAATAATGACTCAGAGCAAACGGGCCTCAGCAGGAGAAAAGAGGTGTTTCACCTTATTGTGATCAGAAGCTGTCCTTATGTATGTTCAAAATTACCCTTAATCCCATCATTATTATCATTACATGTGACCTTGCTAAGTTTCTATTGTAAGAATAAATGGAAAAAAAAGGAAGTCTGAATGAAGACTTTCTACATATTATCATGTTACATTAATTTTATAGAGGAACTTGGGACAGGAGTCTGTTGCAATAGACGTTGCACAGGATGACTTGGTCCCTGATAGACTTTCTCATATTGGAAGCCCCAAGGGAAGGACGAATGGAGAGGCATGCAATCAGATATTATCATGATTTGCATAACTGGAGGCTGACAGACTAGCTGGACTGAGATTTAGCGGTGCAAGGTGCTTTATAATCACAGAATGATCTGGTCCTTGCCTGAAAAGGAGTTACCAGCCTTGATACACAACAGAATGCAATAAGATTAACACATTAAAAGCATCTCAGCCATCTGCTACTCCTTATCAGCCTTCAGAGATTCTGGAAGAAATGAGTCTTGAAGAGGGATCTAGGATGGTGGATCACACCTATCTTGTCTGGTTTTGGTCTCAGTACTGTTCCTCATTAACAGATAAATAATTAAGTGGGGATATATAGATAAGGGTTATAGCAATGCTAAAATCCCTGCCAGCATGCAGGGCCTTCCAGTACTTTGCTCACCTTCATGGCTTGAGTCTCCATGATGCCCTGGTTTTGGTGATTCATTTTTGCTGGAGGAGCTGGAAACAGCTTGGGGACACAGCGAGTGACCAGTGTTGTGGTGCAGAGACTGTGCTCCAGGAAGAGGGATCAGTGCAGAGGAAGTTGTGAAAAGGAAAGAGGAGGGAGTAGTAGGTTCATCTGCTACTTGCAGCTTGAGGGGGGAAGTAAAGCAGACAGAAGAGCAGGGCCCTTAGGAAAACAAGAGCCGGCAGAAGGGGTCAGCAGTTTGGGGAGCCTGGGCCTGGTACAGCAAAGGACTTTAAGGCAGAAGGTGAATTTAAAATGGGGATTGGTGTAAGTGAAAAGGTAGACAGCTAGAAAGGTGTCATGAAATCTGTTTTGAATACACACAAGAAGTACTGTGCATGTTGGATTTTATCTCAGAGAAAAATGACTGTAATTGATATAAATGATGATGAATTCACTCATATGGAGTTGTTTGTGTTTTAAAATAGCATTGAAGTGACTTTAGATATAGACAATGACTATAGGACAGGAATGAGGGCAGTGGTGTTTCCTCTCACAGGTGACAAATGCTGAACTTCACACATAGTACGCCTATGTGAAAAAGGGAAACCGTCTTCTTTCTTTGTGTGGAAGTATGGCTCTATTCCCAGCCAAACGTGCATGGTACAAGTGAAGTTAGAATAAAAGGATATCAAGAACACAGGCAAAAATAAGTCTTCAAATGTATATATTTGGGCAGAGTATGAATGTTTAAAGGATATTAATATACTCTCTGAGAGATGAGGAAAGGTTCTGCCATCTCCTATTATCTGGCTTAGTAGGCTGAATAAGTGAATAATTCAGAGAGCAAAGTTTCTCCAACGAATGAGTCACCTAGACTCCAAAGTATTAGCATGCAGCCAAGGCAGATTGAAAAAGCAGAGTTCATCCACACTGGTTTTAGTAACTGCTCCACTCAGTGGGGAAATAAATCAGTTTTTCCTCAGTTAACACAAGATCTGAATAACCATCAATTCTCTCTGCAGTATCTGCAGCACAAATGGTATCACAGATGCTTGATTGTAGGTATAAATTAGCATATTATGCCCATAGGGGGAGGCTGGATGATGATGGCTTAGTAGCTGAAGCCTGCTGGCCCCTGGGAAAGTGCAAATGTAATGTCAGATGACTCAGTTTGCCAGGTGAGCAAGAGAAGCTGTGCCTCCCCAAAATAAAAAAGGTGAAAAATGAAGACAAATTGTAGAGTAGTGTCTGTGGTCATAGATACGGTTCTACCTGACATCCACACTTACTGGCATTTAGAGGGGAGGAAAAGCACCTTTGGAACTAACACTGAGACAAAGGAAGGATTGAGAAGTACCTGGGTAAAATATCACTGCATAGGTCTTTCCTCTTACCTACTGACCTCTCCTGGAGGAAGGGAAATGACAACTACTTGGAAACCTTATGAGTTAAAAGGATTTGTAAGAACTATCTGTGCAAATTCAGACCTTCATCTGAAGACAGTATCCATGAGTGAAAATCCTGACGTAGTTTAAAAGCCAAAGAGGGGACCAAACTCACCCCACCCGTCTGGTTGGGCCACTGACTTCTTTCCTGTAAGTTTATTCCTCTTGTATTTCCTCACAGCAGGTTTTCCTCCCTGTCTTTTTTTTTTTTTTTCTTTTTTCTTCTTTTTGCTATTCTCATCCTTTTTGTTCTTGTCCCCCACATTTTTTTTCTTTTACAGAGAAGAATTTGATTCCTATAAATCTTCCAATGCTCAACACCTCTCTCTTGGTGGCCTGTTCTTCATGAGGCAGCATCTGCACAGTGCCAGGTGGGATCCTTTGTCAGCAGTTGACAGGAGATGCTGCTGGTAGCTATTATACACATGAAAAGGAAGACAGTGCCGAAATGAGGTTGTTAGAGAACCATGCGGCTCTTTCCTCATGTTGGGAGGACAAGTATACAGATTTCTCCTTCACTGCTGCCTGTCAGCATGTAGCTGTCAATTATTGCCTGTGCTCTGACACCCGAGCAGCAGCCTGGCCTCTTCCTCCTTGGCCGTCCCTGCCTCCTCTGCTGCACAGAGCTGCCTCTCTGGGTTAATGAGGTGCTGGTGTAATTTTGGCACCTGGATCTCGTGCTGACAGCTGTACCCCAGCTCCAAGAGTCCTGGCACATTACCACCACTGTTTCTGACCCGGGCCCCCTCACTGGAGCTGCTGCACATCCAGCAGCAGCAGCTGGTTCCCCATGGGTTTCTCCCTGCTAGGCTAGGGAGTGGAAGACAGCAGCAGTAGCCAACACTGCTAAACAAGCAACTTGTGTGAGAAAGTTTCTTCTTACAGACTGGTTCAGTCCACCTTCTACTGCAGCCGCTAAGTTAGGGGTGGAAAAGCAGAGTCTGTTCTCCTTCTCTGCAGCCTCCACACATGGAGCAGTTGTGGGTGCTCTGCAATGGGTGTAGCTCCATGATGAGGTCAGGGGCACATCCCTCTGCCGGCCTGCCAGGACAGGCAGCAACGGTAAGTATGACAGTGGCAGTGGTAAAAAGTCATTTTATCATCATGAGGTCAGTAGCATGTATTCCCTGAAAGGAGAGGTGCCTCTGGAAAAGCACCTGTCCTGGTGCTCTCTCCTGCAGACAGGTCCAGCTCTGCTCACGAGCCCATGGCATCCCCAAAATGTTCACTGCTACTGAGGAAACCTCTTCCAGTATTTCAAGAAAGAAAGTGATTCTTAGGATACATGAGCAGGGCTGGAGCAGGGCTGGAACAAGGACAATATCTCAGGCACTGTTGTGAGGGGATCTAGCAGGAGATCAGCAGAGTTTTTACCCCTCCTCAAATCTACCACATCTACCACCATGGATGGTGGAGCTGGTCTACTAAAGTCCTGTCAATGTCTTAAACCAGCCTGAGGCACTGAAATTTTAAAAGGAGAGGGTTCCCCTTCTGTGGCTTGAGGTTTCAGGGGATGACCTGTAACAGCAAATGTTTACTTCTCAATTAGTTATTGAATTTTTTTCCAATTCATTGACAGCCTGAATGTCCCTAGAGCAACTGGGAAAGCTAGAAATAAAGACACTATTTACCTTAATTAATTATCTGAGTTTTTTCCTCTCAGGGACCAAGAAATCACTTCTCAACATTCATGGGTCATGGATTCCTCACTTATCATCCATGTAACTTATTTAAATGTTAGAGCTATGATATCTGCAGTGCAGCCAAGGATAATGAAATTGGGAAGTGGCTTCTCATGTAGTTACTCCAGTCCCTCATCTTTAATGCACAAGGAATGACTCAGGTGCACAGAGCCCTTCTCCCTCCTTTATGATGGCATTTTTCCACCTACTGAGTATTTTTTACTACTGTAGATCTTATGAGAGGAAAGGTTGGTGTAGGAGTCATGGCAAATTACCTTGCAGCCCTTGTAATCAGTTTTATTGCCAGTAAATGCATACTCTTGGAAATATTGGGCTGCTGCTGTATCTTACCGGCAAGGGTGATGATGAAGGGTCTCTTTGTAGCAGGAGAGCTGGGCTGGCGCAGCCGCAGAGCCCACCAGCACAGTCACAGCTCACGGGCTGAGCTTCAGAGAGAGGAGGGTCAGGAGGAAAGGCCACTGAGGCTGAGCCAGGGCTGCCCCAGGCACTGCTAGTGAGCCGAGACCACTGCCTGTTAACTTGCCTGCCATCACTCCTTCACAGGAACTTTTGCTAGTACAGCTAATCCTGCTCTAGGGATTTACTAGGAATAAAAAACAGGAATAAAAATGTCACTCCTTAAACCAATGTGGTTCCAGAGATAGAGGTTTCCAGTGTAGACTTAGCCTCGGGTCAATTTTTAAGGGTAGCTCTTGTCATCATTTACTCTAAAGCTGGACTGTTGGGGGGAAAAAGTCAGAGAGGTTGCAGCATCACTGACCCTTTGATTTTGCCTGTTTCCCTGTACTCACTATTTTGGAGCCAAAGTTCCAGTGATGGGCAGATACCGGGAGAATCACACCATCTGCCTTTTTATGGTTTTTTTCCTTTTTTTAATTTTTTTTTTTTAAGTCCCTTGACTGTAGCTGGATGATTTACAGGCACAACTGTGAGGTTTGAAACAATGAGATGGAAAAACACAACCAGAACAATTTTATTCATGTGATACTATTCCCCATCTCTTGTGGTTTTGTGGGACTAGTGGCCAGAGGCATAGAAATGACTTTCCCCTTCGGAAATTCTGTCTCCCGCTCACAAAAATGTGTCTGCTCTCATTCTTCGGGACGTTTCTGATTTCCCCTGACTCTCCGCTGCCTTCAGGAGCGCACAGGTTTGCTGCTGGAAGGCGAGCCCCGCGTGTCCCTTGGGGCTGCGCTCTCAGCAGCCCGGCAATTCTCTGCACGCCGGTTTTTTTCCCGGATTGAAGGCAGAGCATCTATAATGCTCCCGAGTCGTACCTGCAGCAGGAATCGCGTGGTTCGGCCGGGTAGATGCGGCCACTGGATGTCACTGTTGTTCCGCCGTGGAAACCCTTCCAAAGCCAGGGGGGAGGAGAGATGGTAGCTGTGGGGTGGCAGAACAAGGATTTTCACACCCACTGCGGGATCTGCTGCTTCGAGCTGCTCCGAGCAGCCCCGTCTCACGCAAAATGTCCGTATGGATTCTGGGAGGGTGAGGTACAGATGCTATGGGTGTCGGTGCTGTGCATTGTTTGTGATAGCTACTTATTGATGATGGAAGGAAACAGTGATGAAATTAGCAGAATCCCCCAGCAGTAGCTTTAGAGTGTTTTTGACATTTCCTGTGGCTGCTCACTTCATGGACTCGTAGACTAATGGAATGATGGTTGGAAGGGTCTTTAAGATCATCCATTTCCAACCCCCCTGCCATGGGCAGGGACACCTTCCACTAGCCCCAGGTTGCTCAAAGCCCCATCCAGCCTGGTCTTGAACACTTCCAAGGATGGAGCATCCACAAGGACAATCTCTTCCAGTGCCTCAGCCCCCTCACAGCGAAGAGTTAATCTCTTCTCTGCATACAAATGTCTGAGGGCAGCAGGAGTCCAGCCAGGATGAGGAGGCTTGTGGTCCCACAGAGCATCAGGGCTGAGCTGCAGGATGCCAGGAAGGGAGCCAGGAAAAGCACATCATCTCAGCCTTCACTCACTTCCTGGGGCTAGCAGGGCGTGTGGAAAGCAGCATGTGACCAGTCTTGCCCAGATGAGCGGCTGGGCTGCAATGGAGCTGCCCAGTTAGGGAGTTCAGAAGTGTCCTCAGGTGCTCCCAGTGCAGACAACATCTGACAAACACCATAAGCCCAGAGCAGCGGGTCTGTCCAGAGAGGATGATTGCAGACAGTACAATATTAGGCAAACCTGTGAATACTTCTGCTTTGTTTAGAGCATTTAGGCCACAACAGACTGTAAGGCTGGGCAAGCAGAGAGACAAAGGCAAAGGAATTTTACTTTTCCTCCTCTCCAATATTTGTATTGAAGAGAAGCTCCTCGTGGATGGAGACTGCTTCCTAGATATGAGAGTCCAAAAGGGAGCAGTTGAGCACCTGTGTTTTAAGGAAGTTTTTTTTCCTATCTGTTGCCACTGTGGCTTTAGATTAGCCCTGTAGGGATGTCAACATTTGTCTTCTGTGAAATGTCCTACCTTTCTTAATATATAAATCAGGCACCTGTTGTTTTCCTACTAAATCTTCATTGATTAGACTTCTAAAAGTGTTTCTAGCAAAAAAATTTAGTTAAATGAAAATACATCTGTATAATTAATTACTTAAATAAAAATTCATAGGCTTTCCCAGAAAAAAAAAAGCTCAGGTAAACAAGGTAAAATGTTGCAAATCAACCTTGTTCCTTAGGATTTATTTATTTTTATCACATTCCCTTTCACTGAAGCCTTGACTCAATAAGATATTTGCTTATGTGACTAAGTCATTTGGATCTAATTCCCTTAGGTATCTGCAAACAAAGAACAGTCCCAGGAATGACTCTCTGAAGTGACCTTGATTGTATTTTTTAATAGTAACAGTATTAAAAGAAGTGAGGGTGATGCCAAAGGAAAATGAGGAGACCAAAATTACTATTAAAAATTGAAGCTGGCTACAAGAAAATGATTGAAAACATCCAGCACCTAGCACATGACCTAATATATTTGGTTAAATGGTCATCCATGCACAGTGCAGGCAATCCCCCAGTTAGCGTTAATCTCCCAAAGAGGCTCCTTTGGAATAATGAGGCAGTCCAGATATCCCAGCTCAGGTCCAGAAACAGCAGAGCCGTTCCTCAGTGTGTGCCCCAAATGCCCTTGGAGGAACAGTGACCTTCAAAAACCCTGGCTGTGAGATGCCCAGAAGCTCATGCTAGTGCTGCACTGCCCACAGGACCTGCTGAGAATCCGGGAAATAATTGGTACTAATCTTGCTCCTTGGCCCGTGGGTGAGGTCTGACTCTCCTCTAGATGGCTGTGAGAAAAGTGAGTCCTGCCTGTGTGGATTTGCCCTACAGATGCTCTCTTTCACCTGAGGGCCTCTGTCCCCAGAGAAACTTGCTTTGCCCCATAATTTTTGTAACCCAGGAGACTGCTTGAATCACGATGGGCCACTCTAATAGAAGGAAACACCCAGACTAGTGACTTCTTAAGCTTTTTTCTCCTTTGATCTTTTCTTCCTGGAGGCATTTATTTGATCTTGGAAGGACCTTAGGGCTACAGTCTGCCCTAGCAAAGATATGACAGGGAGCAGAGGAAAGATTTTGAGTCTTTTCTTCTGACTATTCCTCTACATAACACATGCAAAATATTGACATGTTTCTCCCAGGAGCATAGGGGCAAGATATAGCAAATCAGAATGGAGATAAACTAACTTAAAATTCCAGGATAAAAACAATCAGAAAAGGTTATGGCTCTGAGAAGTAGGATACTCTTCTAGAAAGTACTGTATGGGTCTCAGGAGGCTTGGATCCAGGAGACCTGACAGCTGGTGTGAAACTATGTAAAGGCCAACTGATTGCTTTGTTTCTCAGGTCTCCACCTGTGAAATATCCCCTGCCCCTTCTCTGTTTTGCTTTAGTGGGACTGTTGCTTTTCTAGTTAATACAGCAGTGGAGTGAAGGTCTCTCACTTTCTGTTGGAGCCACTAGATGGGACCAGAGTAAAACAATGAAAATAATTTCAACATATAGGCCAATAAAGATGTGTTATCTTTGACCTTTAAATCTAGTCTCAGGATTCAATCCAAATGCCAGTTTAGGCTTTCAGAGTTCCCTGCTAAAAATTAATAATCTTCTCTGCTTCTTCTTTTTCCCTTCTCTGAAATAAGCTTCATCTACATAGCTGGTATTTGCATTGCCTTGTTATAAGAACCAAATGGTGTCCATCTGTAGGCATGAAATATGGAGGGGCCATTTGGGCTGCTGAAGTGCTTCCCCTCCCTCACCACACTCATTCCTGAAAGCACTGAGAGGAGCGTTAAGTACCAGAGGGAGATCGGATGTAGACACAAATGGAGAAAAGCTGGGGAAAGCAAAATGAAGCACATCTTCATGTTTCCCTCCCCACGAGCTGTAGCTAGGGAAATAAAGCAAAACCAGAACTCAAAAACCAACGGCTGAAAGAAAGGCAGGAGCAAGTTTTGTAGTCATCCCCTGTTACTTTGCTCACCCTAGCACTCCATTCCTCTCTGCACAACTATTTGCCATAAGCAGTGAGGGTGAGTAAGGCTGGGCAGAGCTCCTTTACCCCAGCTCTCTGTGGAGGGATGCGCACTGGCAGTGCTGCGGGTGTAACAGCTCCTCCTAATTCACATTGCTGACAATCGGTCAGAAACTGAAAGTAAACAACCTATTTACATGTATTTTAAACACTGCTCTGTGCCTGGCAGCCCGATTATTTTGAGGGAAGAGGTTAAAGCAGACACTGTAAGGCAAGGACCTTACATACCAAGCTCCAGCCCTCAGTGCATTAATATGGCTGAGTGGAGATACTAACATAACCTTACCTGTAATGGCATGAACACACCACTGTAATAATTCATTTAGAATGATGACACCTGAGACCTAATTTAAAACTCCTAGATGAATACTATTCTCACATTCAAACCCCAAGGCTGCTGCAAACATACCTAAGAAATCCTAAGAACTATAGTGAGCCTAATTGAATTGGACTTAAATGGACCATTGAGGTGGCCTCACAGAGCTCTGGGGAATTTATATTGTCTATACTGTATCAGAATCACAGCTTGAACTGAATAACGGGTTACATCCAATCATGTTACTGTAACTCATGCTTGAGGAAAGGGGGAAACCTTTTGCTATCAGCAAGGCTGTATGGAAAACAATTTCAAATCACTTTAAACCCGGTTGGCAACTACTTTGCCAATTATGGAGTCCTTTGGGAAAGGTGTGTGCTAGGGCTCGGGACTAAATGATTTATGTCAAGCGCCCCAGTCCCCGGAGGCACATACAGGAGGCTGGAGAGGAGGTGCTTGTGGCTAATTATTTCTCCTAAGAATACTTTAGCAAGGTAATTTGCGCTTGCAGATGAGTCACTCTGCACGCTGAATATAACACAGGGAAAGCAGAGACTTCAGCGCTACGGCGCACAGACAGATAAAAGCGAAATGAACGGGATCTTCATTCCTTAATCTCATATGCAAAACCCCGGCCCCCCTGCCTGCCCCCTCTCCCCCCGAGGGCTCCTCACCCGTCATGCTCAAGGGGGACCATAGAGGAAGGCCAAGCAGAGCCTCATCCCCACACCTAATTACAGAAAGGAGCCCGGCGATTAAAAGGCTGATAAAAGTGTGCACTCTCTGTGACTCTTGGTGGTGCAAATCTGCTGGCGGCTGGGCGTGCAGGAGGGAAAAGCTCGGGCAAGCTGAAGGAGGTAGCAGCCAAATGCCTTCCCAGCGTTCCCGCCTGTGCATCCCCTTGGTGCGTTGGCAGTTTCTTTGCTCCTGTTGTCTAAAATCTCTTCACAGGTGTACTGTTGACACTGTGTTATAATTTATGAAGCTGCAGATGCCTGGAACATGTAATTCATTTTGCAGATGGCAAGTGTATATTCTGCTGTTCCTCACATGGCACAGACTTGCCCGTTAATAAAAAGGCTGACCTCCCAGATCCTGGCTACTCCGAAAGGTGTAGCAAATCCCTTTTGGATGTGTTGCTGCCATCGAGTAAGGTGTAAATAGCATTGATCTTGCAGATGATTCAAGCCTGATTTCAAGTCCCCCCTGCTCCAAAGCTCTGGGGTGTGACCTTTGGGACTGACTCAAAGCAGGGTTAATTTTGGTCAGAAGTTTGGGATTGATTTGCAGCTGAAGCACACATTAGAATGTTGTGCATGTTCTGAACACTGCCTTTCCAGATTTTCATCTGATTTTAACCCATATTGTATAGTTGACTTTTATTCAGGTCCTATCATTCATACTGGCTTTGGGATTTCAGGAGCAGTGAGAACATTAATTTGTGGCAAACACAGAGCTGCTGTTCTTGATCAGGAGTTAGTAGAGAGGCAGACACACTCTCCTTTTGAAAAATGCATTTGTGGTTATCTGCTCTTTTGCAGTGGCTGAGGAGAAGAAAGAATGCTGAAAGTCCCTGTGGAAATGCCACTCAAGCCTTCCAAGCCCAGATGAGCCCCAAGTCCCCCAGCTGAGCCTGGGGCCCTGCAGAGCAGATGCACTGACCACACTGGTGCCTGCTAGTGTGTGAGTGGGTAGCGAGCCACCAGGGCTGCAACCTGCAGCTGCAGCACTCTGCATGGATCAATCTGCAGTAACAACCTGGGAAAGCTGTGAGGCACCTTTCTTTCCTGCAGCAATATAGGGAGTAACACAGCTGCCACAGATGGAGAGGGGCCAATGGATTTGCTAATCCACAGCAAAGAGATAAGTTGTGAAAGATCGAGTAGCGGAATTGACTGGCTTCGAAACAGCAATCTAACAAACCAACAGCTTTTGAATAAGTCTAGTTTGTCCAAAAGATCTGTGGTCTTCTAGTCCATGCTCATGTAACAGCCTTCCATTGGGAGTGCAGAGAAAGATCCATTCTTGTTGACCTGGTTAAGGCTCAGCTGCAAAGCACAGCCATCACTGAGAGGCTCTTCTCTCAAGCATGAGCTACAGGGGAAAGCTAGTTGGGAAAGCCTGTTAAATGCTGGCTGGCGGGGCAGGGAACGGGCAGTGTTAGCAGGCATGGTAAACACATGGCTGGCACTAAGAGGTCTGTAGTTTGTAGCATTATGGGCTGTATAAGCTGAAGTGGGCAAACTCTAGGAAAATCTTAGCTGAGGCTGGTTTGGCTTTTTTGCTTCACTTTGGACATAACTGAGAGTGGGTTCAAAATATTCTCATTGTGCTGATGAAGATTTTGACTCATGGTGTCTGTTAGAGAGTAGAGGAGTGAGGAAGCTGAGGCAAAACACACAACCCCATTTTCCCTGCCCCTGCTCAGTCTGTCCCCCCTGTCTGCCAAGGATACACTCCAGAGTGCAGGAGTAAGGCCTTACCTTATGTTAGTTTCACAAAAAGGAGGCAGGACATGTACTGCTCATCTCTTGTAGATTTAAGCCACAGCAAAAATTGTGTTGGAAGCTGCCACCCAGCAAAACATCAGTATTCTGTCCTCTGCCCAGTTGCCCCAATCTCTTGGTTTGTTGGACAAAAACTTGCCTCAAAAATTTGCATGCAAGAGAGTAGCCAGAGCACATTCATTGGGAAGTATGCATGAAATGGAGCACTAGTTCAACAGAAAGTCTTTCACTTGCTCATTTTCTTCTTTTTGATCCATTTCCATAGAGTCTTTTCAGGACCATTCACCACCAGGCACACAAACCCCTGCCACAACAGCTTAAGAGTCATTCTTTCTGTTCCAGCTGATGAGAAGAAACATTATTCTGCAATATGGTCAAGATCTTCCAGGTTTTTTAACACCCAGAGCAGGATCACAGAAAAACTCCTCACAACTTTTCCTCTTTTAGTACAGAGAGTTTACAACTATATTATGCAGATCTTTTATGCATTTCTTTGTATTTTAATTTTTTTATTCTTCCCAATCTCTTTTAAGCTTCTTCCCCTTTGCACATCTGAGCTTTGCTGATCACAGAGGTCAAACAGATTGAAAACATGTGTGCAAGTAAAGTGGCTTCACCTTTAACCTCAAACTATTCCTTCTTGGGAACATTTAATTTGCTCTAACCAAATGTATTTTTATTTTAATGGAATGCTCTTTGCCTGAGGCAAACTGTGTGGAAGTCCATCAGATGTGTTTTCATTTTACCACTTTGTAGAAAAGCGTATTAATCCATTTTGCTTTACATCTGGATTTTTTTTTAACACAGCCTTGGGATTTCCCCCCTCTATCTGCAGCACTACCCATGGCTCCTGTGCAGAAAACAAAACAGAGCAATATGAAATGAAATAGACCAAAGAGGTGTGTTAAGAATGAAAGTCGATCCTGATTGCAAAGGGCAAATTCTTTTGGCATCCTGGGTCTATATATTTCTATTTCTGCTAGTTTATATGTTTTCCAAGGATGATGCTCTGTGCTATGCCAAATGGCAGAGAATGTGAAAATTTGGTTTATAACACTATCCTGGATCATTCTGGTGAGGCCAGGTAAGCTTTACATCAGGATCAAGCTGTCTCTACAGGTCCTCACTTTCAGCTTGTCTCTCTGTGATTTAATCCAAGGCTTGTAGCACTTTGTGGCAGAACACAATGTAGAAAATGCAACCATTTCAGACCATGTTATGGCTTTGACTGCTTTGGAAGTCTTATATATTTGTTTCCTCTAAGCAGCTCCCCTAAGCTGTTTGGGGCAGTTTTCAAGCTGCTATGCATTCCTGCATAGCCTATGAGTATCTGTCCAGCCTACCTGTTATAAAAATCAAGAGATATAGCTACCTAGCTTTTTTTTTTTTTATTTTTTTTTTTTATTTTTTTTTTCTTTGTAAGAGATAATTCCCAGCTCATGTAGCCTTCGTTGTTAGTTGTCTCACCATTCTGATTCTGCCACCACTCATTTTGGGGTTGAGTACTGAATTCAACATGATATGACAACCTAACATGAGAAAGCCAGAGTAAATGTCATCCCCTAATAGACTTGAATGATGGAATGAGTCTGTGTCCAGGAATCTCCATTCATTTTGCATAATCCCTGAATCCTATTTGGGCAGCTTCCTACTGGGAGGAATATCCTTCCCTTTGAAACCCGAAAGGGTGAATGAGCCCCTGTGTGGCTGCAACATTGTCCTACTTTTCTGCTGTGCTTCCATTTAACAGTCTGCTGTCAAAGGAAATTATTCCAGTACTACCACTGTCTAGAATACTACAAAAAGCCATAACAGCAACAAAAAAAAAGAATAGTGTGTAGATATATAAAGCTGTATTTCCTCCTCTTGTAGATCCAAGGGAGGACTCCCATAGTTGCAGGAAAGCAGAGCCTACTGAGATTATTCACAGTGAGTAAATTGCATAAATTTCTGCGCTGGTGGTATGTGCTTTTTTCTTCTGTGCATGCATCAGTTATTCCTCGACAAGGTCCAGCTTCTGTCAATGGGAATATTTGTTCATAAGTATTTGTTATAAGTATTTGTTAAACAGCTTGGTCGAAGCATTTTCAGTCCAGTGAGAGGTTCACTTTGGATATCCTCTATTCATTATTCACCATGTGTGTGTTCACGCAAGTCATATGGTATTGTCACTACTCCTTACTTGAATAACTCTAGTTAAACAGGAGACTAATGAATGTTGGAGAACACATGGTGAATAACTAATAATGAGGAACATGCTCTCGTACTTTGCACCTGTACTTAGCTATAACCAGAGCTGTCTGACAGCATGGGGTGGAGGGACCTGTAATCCGGGCCTCCCAGCTTCAAGAGCCTCTTTCTCCTGCTGTGGCACTGGGTGTGCTGTGCATGTGCCATACAAGTCACTCTGGTGTGCAGCTTGTTGCTGTGTGCCATGACACACTTCTTAGCTGGACTTGGGGCTTTGAGTACCCATACATGTGCTCTACCAGTAGACACTGCTATGCAAACCTGCTAACTTCTCAATATGGGGGTAAGGAAATGGGAATCTGACTATTTAAATGTCAGGAAACAGAAAGAAACATGGGACAAGTCCATAGTCAACCTGGCTGCTTGAACTTTCCTCTAGCGGGAAATCCTGCTCCCTCATATAGTGCTTCTGATGCAAAGGAACCAAGCAGTTCCACGGATGTACCTCCACAGCAAGGTGTGGTTTTAGCACAAGATGAGGAATCAGTGCCAGGTGCCAGCTAACCAGCATGCCTGTCAGTATCTTTGAAGGTGCACTGCAGAGGCCTCAAGCCCCTCTGGCAACCAGGGATCCAGGTATGTGCCCGATGACCAGTTTGGAGGTTGTACAGCTGCAATCATAAAAGAGAGGCTGTGCCATCACATGGCTGTTACCACCACCTTTAATTTGAGAGGCAAAAGCACCCCCGATCATGTACCATTTTCCTTTTTACCACCCTTACTCATTGTTTTTACTCAAGTTCCCTTGTGTCTTCCATGATCTTATGCTTGCCATTACTAAGTTAAAGCTGGTAAGCTCATGGTATTTATCACCTTCCCCAGCCTTGTCCACTGCTGCCCAAACCCAAAGGTTTCTGAAATCCCTGAAAGTGTGGTTAAATATGCTTCACATACACCATCACAGTTACTGAAGAAAGAGCATGTGGGAAAATGTTTCATTCAACAGTTATGGTTTTGCCATCACAACTACCTTCATATTTTTAGGGGTTGTGTCACCATATAAGAGGGTTTTATGTCTCTTTGTTCCTGAGACTCTGTTGGGGCAGGACTACACTACTATGTTGTTTTTGCCTCTTCATAGATTAGTGCTTTCCTGCCTTCTGACTGCTTTTCATTGGGGAGACTCCAAGGTCTCTTGGCGCTGGAACATTTTTCCTCTTGTGTTTGCCCTGTCTAGCACATCACAGCCCTGATCTCTGCTGGTGGATACTAAGCACTCATGCAATTCAAGCAATAAATAATCCTCATTCCTGCAGCATTGCTCTACTCGTGTTATATATCAGATGAGAGAGGGTGGCTCTTAATCTTCTTGCTGTCAGGATTATACAGGTATATTTCTGATAGAGAACTTTTAAACTACCATACAGTGAAAAGTTGGAAGGTGTCTTGTAAATCACAGTTTACTTACATATAAACATAACTTAAATCAAGCTGATGAGCAATACCCTCCACAGGATAAATGTCTGATACCGGATTTATTTCAGACCTGTTTACACAAAGGATTGATGACAATCAATATCTGCCCTCGGGATGAGAGGGGAAACAAAATGCTGGCGATCAGGCCACTTGATGTCACTATTGCTTGACAATGTGCACAGGCAACTGAGAGTATAAATGGGATTAGTTCAAAAGAAGAGCAGGACAGGGGGTTAAAGGAAGGCCTCTGGGCCACCTATTTAAAAAAGATGAGAAAGATACACTATTTAGGATTGTGCATAAATTCTGCCTCTGTACATTTAGCAGTGTTGGTAGAGAGCTCCCTGAACTCCCTTCCGCTCTGCACTCATGGCTGAAAGTGCTCTGACTGGGTTTAGAGCAGGATTCACACATATTTGGCTTGCTCAGTGTAAGAACAAGACACTTTCTTCGTCTCTCTGACACCTCTGTGCGGGGAGCATTGTGGTACTGAGCAGAGGGCTCGTCTGATCCAGTGGTCCAGGCTTATATTAACAATTCTTATATTTTACCATGCACCAGGAAAGACTGGATGCATAATGATAACTATGAAGCAGAATACTTTTGTCCACTGCCATGAAGTTTTCTGGCTACTTGGCTGATTTTTACAAAATGCAGCCTGTGTTTCCCTTGATGAGTTTGGGTCCTCACCTCTGCCATTTGGGCAGTAGACGGAGGAAACATTTCTATTTGCTTACTATAGAGATTTCACCACTCAGCGAACTTATTAGTCGCAGTTGAACTGTGAATTATTTATCAAAGTCCATCCATGGTGAATAAATATCTAATACTCCTACCCACACAACTTCGTCTAAGTCCCCTGAAACTGGGCAGTGAGTTTCTTCTCCTTTTGGAAGGCCTAAGGTTACTAAATAATTCAGAAGCCTCTCTCCTGCCTGTGGTAGGATGTGTGGCTTTAAACTACCTCAAAGTGCTTTTTGTTAGGAATTGAGCCATACTGGTCACTCCTCTGTCTTTTGGTAAAATGAGTATTTACTTGGATGAAGAGTGTGTGAATGCCTTTGCATGTGAAACTGTGACAGCAATTAAACCCCAGAATCTTTGTTCTTGGAATGAGTAAGACCATGGGCATTTTGGGTAACTCTTTCTTGAATTATTGTAATTTATGGAGAGCTCTTGGAATTGTCCTGTTTGGGAGGAGTTGTAGGTGTGCTGTGCTTGCTCAGAATATTTATATTTTATCTTTTGGGAACAATTAACTTCTTTGTGGTTTAAATTTTCAATGATCAGTTCACTTTTCCCCTGCTGTTAGTTCTCTCCCTTGAGCAGTAGTGTTAGGTATAGCTCCATACACGGCTCTAACTACAGGTGAGCAACAGGACAGACAATATCTAAATTATTTGCATGCACAGGATACGCATGGGTGGAATTTAACCCACATCTCCTAAGCCATGAGCAAAACCCTTTTACCATGGGACAAACGTCCCTTACTGCTAGGAAAGTAAAGCTCGAATCTCACTAGGTTTCCAGCAGGCCCCATTTCTTTGTGAAAGATGTTCAGCATCACAAGTGATGTTTGTAGGAACCTGGCTTTATTTCTTAATTTTCCCCATAGATGACCCTATGTGGATGACTACAGTAACAAGTGCTGTCTTTCTCCTTCCCAGGGAAAAGGGAGATGAGCTCTTCCAAGGTGAGTAATCATCTACCACTTCAGCAGCTTGAGGGCTCCTGTTCCTAAAACCTGAGGAACTGGCTCAGGTGTGTCTTGGCCCCTCTTAACAGAAAGTCAAGATACGACATTGGGTAAGTTTTAAGGCTGAGGTAACTTGTAGTGACTCCACTGCCACATGATTGGATGGTCACTAAAAGGAGGCAATTAAAAACAGTGGTGCACTGAACCAAAAATCTGCTGGTTTATTTCCAAATCTTTCAGTCTGGGCATCACCCTATGCATGAACTGAAGAGCTGAGGTGAGGTCCCAGCTGGCACCTCCAACAGAAGTGCTGAGGAAAAGCTTGTGCACCCTTGTGGCAGGGTGCACTCTTCTTTGCTGTAAGCCTAGCTGGCCCAGTGGAACTGCTCATGCCAGTGTAATCATGATTTAATCATATTAATCGTGCTGGAAAATTGACGGAAGTGTGTCACAAAAGACAAAAATGTATGAAAAAATACCCTTTCTCACAAGCACTTTATTTTATGTACAAAAATTGTAATCTCTTGTGAAATTTTAAACAACCCTAAAGAATTTCATATTGAGGCAACTGTTCTTTACAGAGTTCTGCAGCTTATTTTAAAAATACCAGTATAAAGGTTTTTTTCTCTATTAAACTGCACATGTTTTAAGAGTAATTTCCATGGAGTCCTTATTAATTTCTATAGCTCTCTGT
The DNA here is from genome assembly GCA_013400315.1 of Bombycilla garrulus. Classification (NCBI taxonomy): domain Eukaryota; kingdom Metazoa; phylum Chordata; class Aves; order Passeriformes; family Bombycillidae; genus Bombycilla; species Bombycilla garrulus. The sequence goes on along the minus strand of VXBU01004395.1, from coordinate 66,981 downwards.
TTAATTTTCTTTTTTTTTTCATAAAGAACATTGTAAAATTGTAACTAGTATGGTTGGTGACCACATTTCAGGGATGTGTCATGGCATCTCTCAATGAGCTGGCTTTCGTTTCATTTCCTTCAATCCATTCTTTGGCAACCTCCAACCAACTATACAAGCATGGATGAAAGATTTGAGCATTTATGATGGATTGTGAGTGGGAAGGAATTGGAATTGTCTTTAATGAGGTGTAGCCATTTGGTTTCACTTCTCCGACAGTCATGTGTACTTCAAGTAAAAGACAAAGTTGAGCACTTTAAGATGTCTCAGAGTCACCCCATCATTTCAGCATTATCTGGGCATTCTGGTGTGCTCTCCCATTACAACACCATTCTGGAATTGAATGGTCAGTGATGATAAACAGTGATAATGGATTACTGAGTAGGGGGAAGGTAGGAGATATTAATAAGGTAAGATTTTTAATTAATTTTTCAAGTTAATTAAAATGTCCAAAAGCACAATAAAACTGCAGAAAATCTGGCAAGGGAATGGCAGCCTGTCTGATTAATGCAAGTCAACTGTCTTCTGAGGGTAATAGTAATAATGATGAGATTATGGATATGGAAGAACTTGCTAAAGAGATATGAGATGCACGTGGAATACAAACTGTGTCCTAGTTACTATTTTATGGTGCACAATGGATCTTATTAAGGAGGAATAGCAGTAAGAATTACCACTGAATTGCTCAATAAAAGTATTGTGTAATTAACACTGCTGCACCATCAGCTTGAGTGCTACCTCCCATTGATACTCCATATCCTCCATTTACTTTTAGTTTTCAACTAAAGTATGGGACTTTCAACGGCAGATGCAAGCAGCTTGAAAAACATGTTGCCTTGTGCATGATGATACTTGGAGAAAAGCAGACAAGCACTGAAGGGCTGGAGTGGAATATGATATTCAGAAGAGACTGGCAGGAACTTCCACAAGTGAGAGTTTGATACTCCATTCCCTAAGCAAAATAACGTTGAAACAAAATAACAACAATAACCATGATAGAGAGAGTAAAAATACTTTCTTTCTGGCATCCCCAGGCTAGTCCCTAATGAGGTTTTGAAAGTATGTGTTCCCCATCCAAGCAGAAAACAAGTCCCACTGAGGCTGGTGCAAAAGTGATGAATGGGATTCACTGATGGGTATTTTTTCACAGCATTAAGTTTCTTATTACATATATACGCTTTGTGCCTGCTGCAGTGGTGCTCTGCTCTTGGCTGAGTATTCTAGGCAGTCTCCAATAGAAGTTTTGTAACATCTTTAATTAGAGACATCAGTATCATACAGGGGATGACACCTCCTATAACTCCATCCTGATGGAAAAAGTAGTAAACATCATCAGGAAAAATATGGTATTGCAAGTCTTCTGGTAGTTGACTGAATTCAAGGAAGTATCCTTGCTGTTGAAGAGCAGATACAAACCAAAGCTCATATACTCTGAATGATGCCCATCATTGTTTTCTATAGAAAAACAAAATCTGCTGACTGCAAAGCCAAACTCCTCAAAATTAATACTGAAAGACCAGTTCAACCCCAGATTTGGCCAGACTAGAAATGAGATCTGAACTGCTCATGCGTTTCAGGATGTTTGGAGCCTGAGTTATGAAGTTTTGATAGACCAAGCCTGTGCTCATAATGAATCACTAGTTGTTTTTTTTTCAGTTCCTGGCTAAGTTATCCTATATCCTGTGTTCATTTTATTCATGCTCCTTTCTGTCAAGAGCAAGATTCTTAATTCCATCTTCAGTGTTTACTCAGACTGCTTTTAAAAATGAAAATAGTATCTGGAGGATTTTAGTCTTGGTGAAATAATAAAGGAAAGTAAAAGCCTCCTGTCTTGAATTCTGAGTAGGCTGCATCACCACATGGAAGAGAAATGGTTGCTATAGATTGCTTGTTATTAAAAGGGGAGGCTGAAAAATGGCAAGGAAGGTTTGAAGCCGGCTGATGTAAAACAGAACCAGTTTATAGGGAGCTGGCTGAGGACTGCAGTTTTATAAGGTGCACTTTAAACAACCATGCAATGTACTAAAAATATCATAAAAACTATAGCTTCTAGCCACAAGTTTCAGAAAATGCTTAGTGGCAAAAAGAGAAAAAGCTGGAAGATATAGGGCATAAAAAAAAATCTCATACACAGAATGAGGAACATTTAGGTCTAGGCCTTTGCTTCAGGCTCCAGCTCAGTGCAAGCACAAGACACCACATGCTGTTCTGTAGGACAGGATTCATCTCCACAGTGTTAAAAGTACATAAATGCCACAGGAGAGGAGGTACAAAACATTTGGTATCTGAGATTGCCTTAGATCTTTCACTCTACCCTCTGCAGATCCCATTGACACCCACAGAAGTGCTGCCACCCATCCTGCTATTTTTCTCCTGAGATCTCACCAGATTCATCAAAGCAGCCTAACTGCTCATCAGTTGTCAAAGCCATTGCTCCTTTGCTCCCATTTTAACAGGAAAACACTACCTGTACAGGCTGGGGTGAGTGGTTCCATCCATAAAACCATGCTCCATGAATGAGCTGCCCTGCTGCTGGAATAGCAATGGTCCAAAGAGATAATCTGCCACTTTACAGGCTTGGAGATCAGTCCAGAAAGGCATGAGCAGAAACCAGCAACTGGTGCTGCTCACATCAGAGTTTTTTTCAAGACTTCTCTTTGTGGCTGTTTGTGGCTGTTTGTCCCCAGCATCTCCTGAAAGGAGAGGTCATGCTTGGCTGGGATTTTTTTGTTATCTCATGTTTACCTGTGAGTTGGTCTCTGGAACTGACTGCTCTTGAAAACAAGAGGAGGGAGCGACCAGAAAGGGCAGGAAGGCTGCCGTGAAACAGAAAAACTTGCACGGATGTCATGAACATTTGTCATGCTTCCTGGGATATTTAAATGTTTCATTAGACGTGTATGGCGTGGCCCTGTGAGTCACAGGATTTTAAGGGGCCCATCAGAGACACATCCCTCTGAGGCAGAGTACCTGCCTTATCCCCTCCTGGCTGTGTGCCATGTCAGGAAGGTATTAACTTGCCACAGATCTATGAGGGCAGCAAACTGAAATATCCTGGTGCTAGTGCAGCTGCGCTGCCTGGGACAGATGGGATCGAACCAGGGATCCTTCCCCTCCACCCCACTTTTGGACCCAGCTGCTCCATCTGATTTCAGGAGAGGGAATGATACCTTGGTCTGCAGTTTCAGCAGCAGATATCTTATGGTGGTTGCAAGAAAGAGGGAGGAAATGTTCTGAAAACTATCAAAAGTATTTTTTATTTTTTACAGAATGTTAAAAGCAGGCTTTAAAATACACCTCTCCCAGTCCTCACTTGCAAGAGCAGGAGCTGGGGTCAGACATCTTTTCTTGCAGTGATTAATACCTCCCTACAGCAGGACTGCCATTAAAGGGAACGAGGCAGCCTGCAGAGCAAGGCTTTCCTCTGCAGGAGAAAGAGTGGCTCTGTGTCTGCAAACCGTGGCAGACTCCAAACTTCCCAGTTTTCTCCACTGCTCAGGCAGTCAAGTCTCCGACTGCCACCTCTCGCATCCTCAGTTTATGGCAAACATAAAACAGGAGGCCATTTAAAAAAATTAGATAAACCAGACCCTAAATTTAAATTGTGTTGATATAAATCATTCATGCAACAGATTGCATTTATTTATTGCCTTTGTTTGCAGTGCAAGAAATCTGTTAGATGCGCCTCGCAGAATACATAGATTAAAAAATAAAAATCCTTATGAGATACAGGCTTTGTGCCCAAAATGCAGCACTTTCCTATTAAAACCTTTATTTGTCTTCAGAGGGAATACTTTGGCACTGTTTCCCCCATCATCTACTTCCTCCTTCTCACCTCTGAAGCTGCTTCCCAGTCACAGGGATGCGTTTCATGCTCCAGCTCCAATGGAGGCTCCATGGCCTTTCTGACCTTAGCTTCAGCCTGTCTCCTGATGGACAAGCTGGCAGGTCTTCCCCCAGCCTGGAGGACACCTGGCAGCAGCCTCATGGGCAGCAGAGCATGGGGGAGAAGAAAGTGACCTTGTATCTACTCTTGGGACCAGAAAGAGAGGATAAAAGTTCATTAAAAAAAAAAATCTAAGTGGGGCAGTCTTTCAAAGACCAAGAGTCACCTCTCAATAGTGGGACATCTGGTGACATTAGCTGAAGTTTCATAAAAGCTCCCTATGGCCTTTTCAGAAATAGAGCAGGTTTCAAAAAGAAAGAAAGAAAATACAGAGCCCTATGTATTTGTGTTGATTTATCTCCATCTTCTATGCTAAGGTACTGCTAAAACCAGCAAAGAATCCTAACTTGATTTTCTTCGTCTCCAAAACAGGAGAAATGGCTAGTCATGAATGTATGTTATTCACAAAGACGTGGTTTTGTCCTGCTTTCTCCCTTTATTTCATTATTTATTAAGTAAGATAATAGCTTATGGTACTTACACAGAGCCAGCTGTTTGCAGGATGCCAAGAGCAGGTGGTCTGGGAGGCCTCTGATGAATTGCAAAAGACACTTACCAGCTGCTATCGCTGTGTGAAATGAGCAAACCTGCAAAATCTTTATTTTCAATTGGATTGTACTTTTAAGTAAGCAAGGGAGACAGCCAGTATAACTACAGACCATGACCAACAACCCACATAAAGTGTGTGCAAACACAAGTGATTAATGTACCAGGATTTCAAAACATCCAAAATGAGTGAGTCAGGTTTAATAGGGTACGTGAGAGAGAAGGGGAGCAGGAAGGGATGGGTGAGAACTAGGGTATGCATGACAAGGACTGCAGGACAAAGAGCTGCTTACATGACATGAGGAATAAGGCAAAAAAGAACTTTTTGAAGAATCTGAATAGTCTATACTGTGTTCTTAGCATCTCCTGTATTTTTATTCTCCCTTGTAAACAATACTATTGGTAAAAGTTTTCATGGTCCTTTTTCCTTCTTTCTCTCATCACCTCCACCCCTCTTTTTTTTTACTTTTTCTTTTTCTTTTTTTTTTTTTTCCAATTATGTAGGGCACTCTCGTGTGCTGCCTCACCAGGGCACAATCCTTTGGTGGTAACCACATCCTCAAATGGTCACTGAAGAGATGCAGGGATAATGGGTTACAAAGACAGACATTAATAAGGTAAGATAAGAGAGGGGAGGTTTATTAATTTTTCAAGTAAAGTTAGGATGCCCAAGGGCACAGTAAAACTGTAAAGAATCTAGTGAGGGATGAGAGGCCTAGCTGATTAATGCAAGTCAGCTGTCCTCAGAGGGTGATTGCAATAATGATGAGATTATGGAAGAACCTGCTGAAGACAAATGAGATGCATGTGGAATAAAAACTAAGTGTCCTAGTTACTCTTTTGGAGTGCACGATGGATTTTATTAAGGAGGAACAGCAATATAAATTACTGCTGACTGAGATGCCAAAGTGAGGATCCAGGCTTGCTTTGCTGGAGTTTCTTTGCTTGAGAGGTAGCGAGCAACCCAGGGTGCCTCACTTGAAAACAATCCAAAGAAAACATGGAAAAGTGAAATGGCAGCTTTGTCCCATACTGCAAAAGAAGATTATATTTCTGCTTGATGTCTTTGACATGCCTTTCCCATCATTCCTATCTCCCTCTTCAGCTCCATTACCTCATTGTATCCCTATCCTGTGGTGGATAATTCAAGGCTTCCCAGTTTATCTCAGGAGCCCTTACCCTGTCCCCTGTCTTTTAGTGGCTCTTCTCCAGACAGCCCCACCGAGCAGTGCATTAATAAGCCAATGTTTCTGAGGGCAGCAGTTTTCCTTCCCTCCTTCCCTCCTTCCTTCCCTCCCTCTACCCTGGGTTTTGTGCTGCCTGCCAGTTCTGTGCAGATGGACCCTCCCACCAGCCCTGCGACCCTCACCATGGCCCTTGCTTCTCTATAATAACATGAGGACCAGAGGCATGATGATTATTGCTTTCATGGACATTGATCAGTGCACAGAAGACTTGGTAGCACGTCCTCTGCAGCACCAAAAAGGTGTAGGAATAACTTCCTGAAACAGGAGGGCAAGGGATGACTTCCAGATGCAAGGGGCTGGCAAATCTGAGCCAAGTCACGCAGTGGGAACCAAACTGTAATTAACAGTGTGGTGAGAAGTGGCATGACATGGTTTCTTGTATAAATTTTCCAGGTCCTCTGTTTCTTTCCAGTGTATCAACTGTCCATGGTAGAAGGAAATAAGAAATTGTAATATTGACTGCTTGTGTTGCAGTGCAAAGTCAGCATTTCCATAAGAAAATCTGTTTCTAATGGGTTTGAGTAATATAATAATGAACTTTCACTTCAGGATTAATCCTGGTATTTAGAGGTCCCAGTTGGACTGCATTTTTTTTCCCCACAAAATTTAGTAGATACGTCTGGGCATTATAAGGCTTCACCACCTCCCCACAGCTCAGAATTCACTTTCTCCTGAAAGCTTTCATCTTCCCTTTATTGTCCTTGTGAAGTCACGGCATGGGCTTCTCATCTCTTTTGCCTTGATGATTTTTTTTTTAATGGATTTAAGAAACTATTGGATGTCAAAACAGCATTTTCTCCCACAGGCTAAGTATGTAATTACCTGATAGATGGACATTTCTGTATTATTAAGATGGTCTAGATACACATTTATGCAGCAGACAGTAACGATTTCATTTTAGCAGCTCCCTACCTACATATTTACATGACAGATCATAGTGTTTTGCAGCCTCAGCCCCCATAAACCTCATTTGTGACACGTGAATCTGCTGTGTTTCATGCACAACACTGCAGACAAGCAGAACAACCTTATGTGGGGATACCCTCACGGGGGGAGTGGTCACTACCGGACGAACAGAAAGCGATGTTACATAAACAGAATGCATTTTGCAAAGGAAAGGAAAAAACAAAATTGCAAACATACAAAAATAACAGCCCTAAAAGATCATGTAAGTATCGTGCCTCTGATTCCCAATAGCAGATGTTTCGGGTGTTGAAACTCCCACCAGAACAGCTGCAGGAATGTAGAATCACATCTGGGCTTGCGACGGGGCTGCATCATTACCCACCAACAGCAAAACAGCCAGATGCTTCCAATTCATTTTAGGGACAGAACTTAAAGTTTGAGACCGTGAACATCCCTGCTTTACAGCCACTATTTACCATTGGCTGCGGCTGTTCCTGGATGTGCTGCTGAGGTGGTGGCAGGAGCCAGGACATGGCCAAGCTATGGGGGGGCATTGCAGTGTGGTGGGGTCATCTGACATGAGGGGCAGAGGTGTGGCAGTGGCCTGTGCTGTATCAGTGCCAGCTTTGGGAGCTGAAGATGATCTCTTCAGCCCCATGGAAGGGCAGTGGAGGTCTTGCTGCTGTCACTTAGGGCACACTCCGCTCCCTCGTTGCAATGGCTGCAATACATTCCCTCTCCTGCCACCTTCTGCCTCTGGCAACGGTGTTCAGCACAACTGCATGTTTTGGGATGGTGTTTTGGCTTCATGAGCTATTCAAGGATGTGTAAAGGGAGAGTGCCTGAAATCTAGGGATGAAGGCAAGTGAGAGTAGCTGGCTTGACACTTGAGCCCTGGTGCTCACGTCTCTTGCCACTCTTCCCTGCAGCAGCTATGCTGGTCAGAGTGGGACACTGAAGGTGTCCCACTTCAGCAGCACTCACATTCACATGTCAAAGGTGCTTGGAAGGAAAAAGTTTTGCTTTTCCTCTCGCTCCCTGCATGATTTCCTGTTCAGAACTCTAGATCCCATTGCATAAGTATGTCAACTGGAGATGATTCCTCCAAGTGACGGTTACTTGGTGTGCCAAGTACCCAAAGTATGATTTACTTGGTTCTTCTCTACCAGTGTTTTTCCATCTCTCTGATGGGACTTGCGAACTCTGTGGTGGCAGCTGTATTGTGCTATTTCATCATTTTAGAGAGGGTTGCTCTTGCTTGCCTGTTGTACCACATTTCAGCACTGGCTGATGCCTGGTTGTGGTTAACCTATCTGTCAGGAGGAAAGGGTGCCCTTGGCTCTCTCCTTCTACCTTGTCTCAGTGGGAGTGCAGGTGTAGGCACAGACATCCACTTTCTCCAGACTCGTGTTCAAGGCAGAAATGGTTTTGATCCTTATACAGCTCAGGCATCAATGCGTGCACAAAATCTACATCTGAACCTGATTGGAGGTGGATACTGACCCCTGGGCCACTAAGGCAACTCAGATAATTCTGCTCTCACCACACTACAGTTATTAATATGGTAATTTATTTTTTTGCATGTAACCATACATAAATAAGAGAAGATTAGTTGCATGATTTGCAATAAAATTATCGACTTAATCACACATTGTTACTGAACAGCCAAGCACAAAAGCTTTTTAAAAACAGAAGCTGTACACAAAATAAAATAAGAGTACCAATATTTATTAGCATGTGCTTGTTCATCATCTTGTGGTCACTTGTCTTGAGCATGGACCACAGGAGGGGCAGAAGAAGGTTTTAATATGGCTCCTGATGTGCCTACAAGAATCACACAAGGCTCCAATTGACGAATGGGACTGAGGTGGTTTAGCAAAATGTTCAGTGTCGGATAGTTTAAAGGACAGACATAGAACCAGATGGATTCCTCTTTCTAGAATGGGGGCTTAATTGTCAGTGGGACAAATGACATCCATACTCTTGCATGAGGAGACTTCTCTACTTGCATGTTGTCAAACAAGATCATTTTTAGAGAAATTAACAACAATTTGTCTTTAAAAAATCTAATCTACAAATCAGAACATCCCTCTCCCTAGGGAGGGAATGTTGTGTGCTTTTGTATTGTTTTGATTATTGCTAGTGAGTATCTGCTATGACAGTAGCAGCGAAGTTTGACAGGATTAGATAAACTTCCAGTACTGCTGAGATTGTGAATTTCTCTCTAAAAATGAACCTTTAAACCAAGATCTTCCACCGCCTCACCACCACCATGTGAGGATCAGGAGGAGGAGGAACAGACCTGTGCTTGAGTCAGACGGAAGGTGCAGGCAAACCCTCCCTGGTGCAGGAAGCCCCATTTTGTATGTCTGTGGTCTCCAGGACTGTGGCCTGCCATACTGGAGACGCCCCATGGAGAAGAGTCTCCAGCTCATGTTGTCTGTACCCCTATTTCACTCTGAATTCCTACGACAATCACTTCATCTCTGTCTTTTGGGGTTTTCAGAAGCATCTGCCTTCATAGCTTTACAGAATGGATGAGAATGTCCTGAGAGATGTTCCTCTGAGTGCTGTGAACCCCCAGAAGTGGGGTGAGTGCAGGGTGTCCCTGAGCCCAGGGAGGGCTGTACTGATCCTCCAACATGCAATTGCTGCTCTTCAGCTTCTGAAGGAAAACTGCGAGGCACAAAAATCCAAGAGTCACAGGTGCCTCTGAAATACATTAGAATGTAATGGACTATGGACCAAAGCTGCTGTTGTGGGGTAACCACTGCCAAAGCAGACCTTGCTTAAAAATACCTGCAATGTTTCTTATGAGTTCACCAATGACTGCAAATCCTTTCACTGCCTGCATGGTTCATGAATGTCATTGCAGTGTTGCGTAAAAGCAAAATGGCAATATAGGGCAACTAATGAAAACAAAGGTTAAGTACAATTTCCCTACTTCCCAAGGGAACAGGTTTTTTTACAGGAAACAAATTTCTATCTATGTGTGAGAAATTGTGCAGCTTCATTTTTTTACCCTTTTCATAAAATTTTGTACATAACTTGATTATAACGAGGAAGAACATGGTAAAATAGTGTCTATTTGGAACAGAATATGGTATTATAGACTAGAGTACATGAGAAAAATCAATAGCTCTGTATAAGCGTGAAGTCCATAATCACTCTGCAGACATACCTTGGAGAATATATGCATTTTAACTGTCTTTGCATAAAACCTTCCAGGGAACTGCACATAATAATAATTAATCATGTAATTAATACTTAATTTACACAGGGCACAGTATGCCCCACTCTCCTGCAGAGGCACTTGGGGTGATAAGCAACAGAAAAATAGAACTCAAATAAAAATAACTCATTAAAAAGAAGTCAAGAAAGATAATAAATGAAGGAGGAAAGATGTCCCATTGCAAATGCATAAACAGAACGGAAAATACTTAAAAGCTCCCAGCCTCATCCTGCTGCTAAGACTCCTATTTGCTTTGGTGGAGACAGGGATATCATTGAGAGCCTTGGGAAATCCTCATGTGATGCCTTATAAAAGCAGAAAAGACATCCATCTTCCATCAAAGCCTAGTGGGTTTGTGAGCTGGAAGTCTGAGCACGCTTTGTAGCTATGAATAAATCCTGCTAAGTGAACTGAACACCACTTACTGACTTCTTCAAAATAGATTTAGGAAGACTAACAGGTTCTGGCTTTTTCCAAAATTGGCTTAGTCCTGTGTCTGTCAGTTCCACTCTTTACTATGGCCTTAGGCATTCTCGTGGTGCCAGAGTAAGGCTTACGGGTCTGTAGTTTTTGAAAATCACCCTTGCAAGACTTTCCTAAAGGCTATGTAATGAGTGCCATTTTTCAGTCCTGAGTTATGAAACAGGGCTGTCAGATAAACTAAGATTCAAGCTAAATTTGATGGTGATCCTTCATATTTGAGTTTTTTCAGAGCTTTTGGGTTAAAAAAATCCTACCTCCTGATTTGTTACAATTTGAATTACTAATTTTCTCTGAAACATCTTCACTGATACTTTCTTTGTAATACATTTTTCAAGCTCATTCCCCATGTGTGAGGCGTGAAAACTTTCTAGCTTCTGATGTGCAGGCTAAATACAAATAAGTTGGATAGATTTTGCAATGTGTTTCCCTTTGATGAGTTTGCTACCCACAAACTTTCACGTAGTTTTTTTTTTTTCTTTTTTTCCCTTTCTTTCTTTTTGCCTCTTTCTAGAGGCAGATGCTTCTCAGTCTTTCTTGCTTTCATTAGTATATCTCAGCATGCATGTATATAAAATTTAGATATTATAAATTTAAATGTTCATACCTTTACCTGTTTCTTCACCTATGTATGAATTCACTATTTTTTTTTGAAAAATGCCTTTTTAACTTATATTAGCCTCCTTTATTCTAACATTTATCCATACTGGCATGTTTGAATCTTTTGGAGCAATATGTCTTTAACCTGAGCCCCTGATGTGTAGTCCTTAGACATCTTCCACAACAGCAAAAACACATTTTATATTACAGAAGCCATCTTTATTTTGCTTTAAATTATTTTCTGATGTTTCTGTAGCTATACTTTTAAAAATCAAGTGTTACTTAGTGTGATCTTCAGAATTTTTCCCCTCTGAAAGGAAAAGACATTGAATTTGAATGCGTTATAGTCATTATTATAGGGTGACAGTTGCAATCTGGAACCCTCTTTTAAAATCCTACTTAAAACCAAGTAAAACTACAATTTACACCTCTTCTTGTAAATGGTCAGACTAGCTAATCTGAGGGGTTGTTTCCCCGTGCATGAAAAACAGCCCTGACAGCTGACACAGGGATGCAGCAATGTGGGACCACTGTGTGCTTTCCCTGATTTGTTTATCTCCCTTCCTCAGTGTGATGTGGAAGACTAAAGATCTGCACTGCTTAATATGTGTGGAATTCCAAGCCAAGTCACAAATTATTTCTAAAGTGATTATTTAATTTTATATTCCCTAGTACTTTAAAAAAACAAATGAAATTGTTGACAGAGTCTCCTTTGTGTCATAGCATTACAACGGGCCACTGGTCATCTTTGTTCTCCTAAACAATAGGTGTAACTATAGGATACTTCCATTTTAAACCTGGCATTTCCATCCTAGCTGTAAGACTGCTAATGTTTGTTTACAGTCATCAATATATTTACAGTGGTCTGGTGATCACTAAGTCTGTAGTGACCTAGTCAGCCTCACATGAGCTTGTTAGAGCTTGCTTCATTCTGGATTTTTGTCTTGCTGCTATCCTAAAACGTGGAGCTGCTCTGACTCCAGCACTATAAAACATCTCTACCCATATTGTGCCCATCCACCTCACATTTTTCCCCTCTGCTGGCATTTAAAAAATTATTTTTAAAATCTCACTTTTGAGCTCTTTCATATAGAAAAGATCTTTTCCAACTTTTTTTTCTCAGAGCTTGCTCAGGCAGAGAGACTTCTGTGCACAGCAGCCAACACAAAATCCACAAAATGCCAAATGAGCTCCATTTCCCAGTGGAGCTGACTTCAGGGAACTCAGCAAAACTTATCTTCCAACAGCAGGTCATGGTTTTGGGAGAAGTCAGCACCTACCAGACCATCTGAAATCCCAGCACTTGCAGGATATATAAGACAACTGTGGTTTGATGCTTTACATCATCCTTTGGAAAGCCACAAAGTAGTGCACACCGAGTGATGAAATCCAATAGACTTTTTTGTATTTAATGGGTTGTTTTGCCTTTTATTCCTGTACTTCCTCCATAAGCAAATAATACCCTTGTGAGGCACAAGACTGAAGTCAGAATTTGCAACTGTGGCAGGGAAACTATTAGAAGTCTATAAATAAATATTTTTATTGCAACAGTGCTTCATGAGCCAGTACTTTCTGGAAACCATACTCACATTGAGATGGGCTGGGGGACTATGTTTGGTTGCCAGTGGTGGTTACTTGAAAGTGTTTGTCTGGGAGATGTATGCAGCCTTCCCAATATTTTTATTCAGCTGTGCAATTCCAAGCCCTGCAGTGTTGTTATCCCTTAAGAAAACTTTTTTCTATTTCAAAAGCACCAACTCTGAATGTTAAACTGAAAGGAGATAAAAGAATCACAGTGGTGAAAGCTGTACAATTTCTACCCTCTTCATTATACAAGCTGGTTCAGTATTTGCTTCTTTACATTTTTATGCAGATATAAAAGGCTACTTTGGGAAATCTGTAACGCTATTACTAAATGTCACTGAGCAGAGCTGAGCATAGTGGTGACTCATCCTCAAAAGATTTGATTTAGTACACGTTACTTCCCAAGTGTTGAGTTCTCATTTTGGACTATACCAACCAGAGTGCCTAGTTCTAAAGTGAGGACTGTTCACATCAGCAGAAGTCCTTCCTCTAGCTTCAGTGATCATCGGATAACTTTCCTACCTTAGTAAGAAAGAATGTTCTGGAAATTTCAATATTCTCAATAATGAGTAATAATTATCTGTAATCATAAATGGCAACTTAAAGATCAGGCCTTATTGTGCTATACTGCCCAGACAGTGGAATAGAGTTTATGACATAAACATATAAAAACTATCTAGATACAGTATTGGGAAGGGATGTGGACCACCATGAAGATACATGTCACAGCAGAGGTAAATGTCATGTTAGTTCAATTTCTGTTTTAATCGGTTAAGAAAGAAAAGAAATAGGGAAGGAAAAACAATTTTGAAGGAAAACAGGATGAAAGAAAGGACTTGCAGAAGGAAGTTTGATAGTTTAGAAGTGAAATAAAGATGGAGATTCTAGAGAATGAGAAGGGTGCGGGTGTTGAAAGCCACATGGAGTCTGGTATCTGACTAAACAGAATATTCCTACCAATAAATTAGCAGATTCCTTAATTTGAACAATAATAGTTTGGAATGGCCTGAAAAGCCTCAAGTGTCAATGGACTTGCTTCAAGTGTGATAGATAATGCTCTCTGCAACCCTGCTGCAATGGCTTCCCACTCAAATAATTCTGTATATTAGATAGCACCTAAGCAGCCACCAGACTTAGGGAATGACACGAGAAAAACTCCACTTTTAATCAATAACATGGCCACATTTAAGCTTCTTGGAACAATGAGTTTGGATCTAGACTTTCAGGCATCCTGTGGTCCTGGGAAGAAAAGCTTGATTTGTTTTGATATTTCAGTGTTATTTAAATTATGGACTTAGCCTGGAGAAGTTTAGCTATGAAACCCCAGTACATGGCCAGTGAAATGGGAAATGTTTATAACACTCTAACCTTCCTCCATGTTTCACACAAGCATAAGAGATCTGCATGAATAGCTGAAACACTGTTCACTAAGGAAAGGAAGTTTCCAACTTACCCTTTCAGAACTGATCATCAACATTTACTCAAACTTTCTAGAGCTGATTAAACAATTATTTCTATGAAGAAAATGGACTTGAGACTCTGCTACTCTAGGGAATATTTGTATCAACTTGCTTAGGTTGAGGGGCTTTATTGGCAGTGGATGTCCACAGTAGGATGTAGCTGTTGCAATCAGAGACTCCCCACTTTTGGTAGATACACATCATTATGACTTCTATTTCCCTTGTAAAGTCCAAGAGACATCAGTGGAGGAAACAGTGAGAAGAAACGGGACAATGCTGGAGAGCTGCTCCCTCAGAGGCAGTGGGAAGCACAGAAGAAATTAGAACAGCTCTGAGTTTCTGTAATTTTCACAGCAGGTTGGACATGCAGAGTTGCTGAGAATTAACACCTGTGTTTCTGCAGAAGCAAATCCTCAGGAGAGCTGTCACAGACTTTGATAGAGATGGAAGCAGCAGGGTTCTGCGGAAACTGAAAGGCATCCCCTGGAAATGTTCTCAATGCCTCAAGGATTTAAGGTGAATGCTATTCTCCTTGCAACAAAGATAATAATTTTAGGTATCATGGATGCATGAAGATGCTATGACACTAGCATATAAATATGGAGGTGGGTGTTTATGTCTATAAAATACTCAAGGAAAGTTGAAAAATTAAACTTTTAAAACAAAATAATTGCTAAATTACAAAATTAATTTAAATGAAATACCTTTTTTTGAGAAGGAATCTGTAATGTAGAATGGAATTGCAGGTCACAGCACTCGTTGATCAACTCCCTATGGATCTGTGAAGTTTTAAATCGGTCGGTAAATTCTTCAAGGTCAGAGTATGTCACAGGAAAGGTTATCTCAATGTCTAACAAGCAGATGGATACAAATCAGAAATGTTTGCTGGCCTGAAGATGCCCAGGAGTTTTGAGACCTGTGATAATGTCGAGATCTGCTTTCTGCCTTGTCTGCTCCAGCATGCTGCTTGGCATGAAAAGTAACCACCAAAGTGGACAACACTGTACTTGAATGTTGTGTCTGCTCCCTTGAACAGATGTTCTTAACTGCTTGCAGGTTTCCTTCCATTTTCTCTTGTGCACTGAAGACATTTAGTGATTTTGTCCTGCAATTCACTTTTGTGATGCTACTTTTTGAGGACTTGGGAGGTTACTGGTGGTGAAGAGGCCCAGGACAGGACAACTTGCAGATGAAGTCTGCTTAAGAGGAACAAGAGGTGTGAGTGTTGAGAGAGAAGTGGGAAAAGAGGAGGAGACAAAAAAAGCATTCACGAGATGAGATATAAATACAGCATATGACAGCAGAAGAGGCTACAGAGGAGGTGGCAGAACTTTCAAGAGGAAAAAAGGGACAGAACCAAATGTGGGAATAAACAAGGAAATAGGGAAGAAAAATGCAATTTTTCTCATTTCATTTCATCACCGAATCCTTTTCAGCACATTTAATAATACAATGGTTGAATCAGAACACCCTAATTGCATTCACTGTAAGACCTTGTGGAAAGATTATTAAATTCCCCTGGTTTTGAGCAATTCAGTTACATCATGCCAAATGTGGGCAGAAAGGAAAAAAAAATCACTTCCCCTGTGCAGTGTTAGTGATATATAAAGCAAAGAAGAATCAATTTAATACTTCACCACTGCAATGTGAATTTCTAGAATCATTGAGCTGAAAAGTACAATCCCACCAGTCTGGTACCATGAAAATGAAAGTTGATGTCTGCCTGGATCGATTTTATCATGAAAATAATGGCATCACTCTGGGCACAAGATTTAAAGCCTTCAAGGCTTTGGGGAAGACATACTCAGTAACCTACATACGAAAGCAGATTGATTGAGAGTGGCTGGAACACACATAAAGCTGACATTTTTACCCATCGTGGCCTTTATCAAGACTGATAGGCTGAAACATTGTCATTCTGAATGTTCCCACTGCTTTCATATGTAAGCTCCTGGGTTTGCATTAACTCTTGAGGCTTTCACAAGGTGTGTGCATGGTACATCTGATATACCACTGGATATGTCTTGATGATGCAAAGAAAATTCATCCTACATTTAGATGCCTCAAGGCAGAGGTTATTTTCACTCTTTAGTCTTTTCATAAACAATAAAGTCTAGACATGAACAGGTGCGTCTTCTGAGACCAAACAGGCTTTTGTGCAGATACAAACTTCAGACATGCATCACTCTGCCTTGATTGTACAGGAACTTTCACCTGTTGCTGGGTGCCTGACCCTGGCAAGTGACACGCATACTTTAGAACCTCTGAACCTCTGGCCCCTCTAGATTCACAGAGGGGTGGTACCACCAGCCAGAACTTTGGATCATAGAATAATTTAGGTTGGGAAAAGACCTCTAAGATCATCAAATCCAGCTGTTAACCAAGCACTGCCAAGTCCACCTCTGAACCATGTTCCCAAGTGCTACATCTACACATCTTTTAAGCACCTCCAGGGGTGATGACTCAACCACTTCCCTGGACAACCTGTTCCAATGCTCAACAAACCTTCCCGAGAAGAAGATTTTGCTAATATTCAATCCAAACCTCCCCTGGCACAACCTCAGACCATTTCTTCTTCCCTTGTGACTTGCTACATGGGAGAAGAGACCGCCACCTCATTGCTACAGCCTCCTTTCAGGTGGTTGTAGAGAGTGGTAAGGTCACCCCTGAGCCTCCTTTTCTGCAGACCAAACAACTCCAGCTCCCTCAGCCTCTCCTCATCAGAATTGTACTCCAAACCCTCCCCCAGCTCCACTGCCTTCTCTAGACACACTCCAGCATCCCAGTACCTTTTTGTAGGGGTCCAAGACTGAACACAGGATTCAAAATGGCCTCACCAGTGATGAGTACAGAGGGACAATCACTGCCCTGATCCTGCTGGCCACGCTATCACTGCTACAGGCCAGGGTGCCATTGGCCTCCTTGGCCACCTGGGCACACACTGGCTCATGTTCAGCTGGCTGCTGACCAGCACCCACAGGTCCTTTCTGGCTGCCAGCCTTCCAGCCATTCTTCCCCCAGCCTGCAGCAACGTGTCATGGGGCTGTTGAGAGCCAAGGGCAGGACCTGCTTAAAGGAGGTCCCAGCCTTAAAGAGGACTTAGCTTAAGTCTGTTAACATTCCAGCCTAAAATGAAGCAACTTGTTGGTAATTACTAGTATGAGAAAAAGTTAAGAAAGCAAGGAGGCAAACTAAAATGAACTTGGGTTCATTTTAGGAAGTAAACAAAGGCTAATGAAAATGCTAATAAAGAAGAAAAAAAACTTAATATGCTATTATGAAAACATAGTAATTATGAACATTAACAGCGTCAGAGGCTGGTGCAAAGAGAATTGCTTGGTATTTCCCTGAAGATAAAAAGCATCTGTGTGCATCAGGAATCATCTTTTTTTGTTTCTCTGGGGTAGAGGATGATATGCAATTGCTAGGCCTCCATTCACTATAAACAAACTTTACCCTGTGCGACAGTGGCTGTCAAAAAGCGTTCCATACCTAATAGCAAAAAGCAAATGTTTAATAAGATAGATTCACATGTTACCAATTAGGTGAAAAAATCCATGGGAAGATTTCAAGTAAATTAAGTGAAATCTCTGGAATAAGCTACTGTTGAGCAACACTTTGCTCCAAAATGTCAACAAGCTTCCACAGTATTTTGAAAAGGAAGAAGGAGATGCCCAATGTGCCCTAAATTATTTACTCATGAAAAACCACAAACCAAATTTACAAAATGTTTGGCAGAAAATTATAAAAATGTCCAACTGCATATTTTTAGAGAAAAAGGGACTTGTTGCTGATGGAAAAGGGGAAACTGTAGCCAGATCTTAGTGCTTTTGGTGGTTTGAATCAGACTAAACCAAAATGCAGATAGAACAAAATGTGCTACATAAAATGAGATGAATAGTGTGGCTCTTGTACTGATAGTTTTGCTCCACAGTTATACACCTGTTGGGTCCAATGACTTGCGGATGTCATTTGTTGTGCCCCAATCATCTTTAAATTCAAGAAGAGAAAGCAAGAAGAGAATACACAAGAAAAAGCAAGTGAAGGGTAAAAGCATCATTATTTATATCACAAGGAAGCAAGCCAGATAATCAAACATGATGATTATAGAAAAGTCATTTGTTCACAGGTTAAACTAAAAAGAGATCAAGGAAATGTATCCATGAGTTCAGAACTGTCATTGAATACATTACCTCTCCAGAAACAGGCCCATATATTCCCTTTACAATGAGCAATCAGCCTAACCAAAAATGCAAACTCAAAGGCTCAGCAGTGAGGGTGTTGTAATTATTTACACACCAGTGGTCTTGCCATAAATTCTTGGTTGTGTTTTTTAGAGCAAGAAATGACTCAAGAGCCTTTGGGAGCTGAGAGCATACCTTGCCTTCCCTGTTAAATCATCAGTTGGATAAACTGCTATTTATTAACAAGTTCTTATAATTAGTGAAAGGATTTTAAACTCGAAAGTTGTACACATTTTGGGTCATTACAGTTCAAGAAGGACGAACTTAGCCTAAAAAACGTGTTGTGAATGGGTGCTATGTGATGGCATGAAGAGTGTGGGACCTCTTTGTTATAGAAAAGACTGGAAGATTTTGACTTTCTCATGCTCAGAAAATGAAAGCTGGGAGGAAGTTAACACACACAGACACACACACCCCAAAACAGGTTTTAGCAAAAATAGCTCTTTAACAATGAGGTAAAAAATCCTAGCAGCCTGGAAGATGGCACTTGATGAGGTTCTGGAAGGGCTTTTCAGGCAGTAGTGTCTGAGAGAGCTGTGGGCTAGAGCTAATGAACCGAGAGACATGATCTACTTTCAGCTTCCTAAAACTGTTATTTGTTTTCATACACAAGGTCTGTTTAAACTGTCTGCTCCAGGGAACAGACTGAGGAGCTGGCTCTTGCTTCAGGGAGGAAGCACTCTGCAAGAGACTCTGCCTGCTGCTCCATCTCAGCATTGTTTCTTGGAGCAACCATGAAGTGAGAACGGTAGATCAAAGAGTAAATTATGGTACTGTTCTGATAACAGTAACAGTGGAGCTGATTTATGCATTTATAGACATCATGAGGCCAAGCAGCAAAGAAAAAGGGGTCTCAAACCCAGCTGGTCAGTGTAAGCTCCTCCATGTAGAGCCTATCTTCTCCATTCCACTGTGCCTCTTCTTGGCTGGGCCTGTCACAGTATCATACAAAACTTACAGATGTCCATACTGACACCCAGGACTTATGTTCAGACTCTTTTCCAAATATTTATGGGCAATCTTGTGCCACTCCACTTCACCCTTTTGAACAAACAGGCAAATACTTGTTGCTGAAATAAAATTTGTAAATTTTAGAAATGCTCCAATTCTTTGTTTCTGCTGACTTTTGTGCACAAATATAGAGGCATTTTGAAATCTACATTTATCACATGTTCCTTACAGGCAATCTTGAAATCTTCTGACCCAGCTTCCACCTGCTCTCTCCAAAAGCTTTTTATTGCTTTATACATTCCCTTTGGATATTCAACTCTATCAGTTGCTATTGATAGAGTTGTCTGAGCTTCTTTCAAACTGTACTTTTTGCCAAGGAAATCTTGCATTCTAGATCTGCATGTGATTTATCTAAAAAGCTGTCAAATCAATAAAATTTCACTTCAGCTGCCAGGAAAAAAAAAATATGTGTTTGTTTCCACCATGAGGATTTAACTAGTCATTATGTAGCTGGTGATAAGTGAATATAAAAGAGGGCCTCTCACACTACATGGCTTTTAGCCATGTTCTTTTTTCCAAGCTGGCCTAGACCATGGACCATGTCTTCCTCATTTCAGCTTGCTTCAGTTAAGGGTTCCTCTTCTCTTTCATGTCCTGAGAAAAAAAAATCCCCACAACTGAAGTCCATGTATCAAGCTGGTCACCTTTGTAGCAATCACATTTTAATGCCATTCTGGTACCAAAGCCAAGCTCTGCTGGGTGCTGTCACAGCAAGCGCTGGTATCAAAGGGGGAGAGGCAGCTTTTCCAACCAATTCAGTATTTCTTAGCCACTTTATAATGTTTCACACTCTCTTGCTCTTTCCTCAGGCAATGGGACTGCGAACTTCAGAAATATGCAAGTGTATTTCAGCTACTAAAACTGAGTTCTTCTGCTCCTGAGATTATTTATTTATGTATTTGAAAATGAGTATATGTGAAAAGTTCCTGATTAAATGCCCTGGCTCTAAGTTTTTCATTGACAGAATAATTATTGTATGCCTGGGATGAAGTCTGCATAATCCATTTAAAATCGCATTAAAAATCAAGAAGGAAAACTTTACATATAAAAATGACCCTTTTTTTTTGCCCCTAAAGAATGGTGAAAAGCTTTACCAAGTTTTTTTTCCCAGTGAAATTTTGTATGTTTTTCATCTATAAAAACATGAAAAAATGGCAGCTACCTTCCCTCAGTAGCCCTAGATATTTGATCCAATTTATTCTGTGGACTATCGGTGTATCTGAATTAAATGTACGACAACTCAGGGGCTGCCTGAGAACTAAATGACAAGTCTGAAACTCATTTTTATCTTGTCTCCAGTGAGTTGAGAAGGAAGAAAAGTGGTTAAGTCATTCCAGCTTGAGATTCAGGGTAAACCCCCAGCTCCACCACAGACTCCCTGCATGTTGGCAGTGGCCCAGCAGAGCTGTTCACTGTTCAAGAGATGCCAGGGTGGTGTCCAACCCCCTCCAGGATGTAGGAACACTACTTTGTGCCACAAAAAAAAAAAACCAAAAAACTACACAGCAACTGGTCTGAACCCTCAACTCTCCCCTGCAATGGAGCACTGGAACAACTCTAAAGACCAGTGAGAACCTTCTCCCTCTGGTGCAGCACAGACACTGTCCTGCTCAGATCCCTCGGGACAATCTGTCTACCATTTCCTCAGCTGCCTTAGATGATTTGAATGGTGATTTTTGTCACCTGGTGCAGTGGCCTGTGCATGGTGGTGTACATATCTGTTCCCTCTCTATCCTGCAGTGATGTTCCCTTTTGCATAGGATGCATCTTATCCAAACATCCAACTAGTGAGGTTTTTGCTGGAAGATCATCCTGAATTTGAAGCAATCCCTCACTGAATGATACCTTAAATTATTATTTTCTCTCTCTCTGAGACCTCTTTCATATATAGATACCCCACACTGAGACAACTTCCCCAGGAAGGAATAGAGTGCTCTTGTCCTCCATCTCTCTGCCATCACGAAATTGTCTTCAGGCTGCTTCCAAAGTTTCTCCAGCAGAGGAAGGGATGGATTACTCCTCTGTCTCCCTGTGATAACATCTTGGAAAAGTAGCACAGGTACCCTTACTAAACACACTGCTCTTTAAGTGGCCTTTATGTAATGTTCACCTTGCTGACTGGCACTCAGACCACTTTTTTTTTTGTGAGTCACACAAAAAGGTAAGGTGGGGATGAATGTCTGCTCCATGAGAAACAGCCAGGCAGATGCGGGAAATTGGTGCCAACCTGCACAGCTGTGTCAAGAGTACAGTGCTCAAGGGCAGCCCTTCATGGCTCTTAATGAAATTAAAACCAAAGATGTAGACACTTCTAATGAAAACTCCTGAAGGGTTTGAGACAGGAGCCGAAAGATTGTGACTGGATGTTTCGAATGTGGGATTTTGGCACAAATAGCTGCAGCTCAAAAACCCTGCATGGATTTTTTGATGGCTTTAGTTAATAAATCTTGCTGTAATCAGTAGGGTCAAGGCACTTGCACATGCTTAGGGACCTTCACTATAGGGCAGCACCTCCTCACCTGTAACATGGGAATGTATCTAACAAGATGCTGTATGGGGTAGCACTTCCCCATTTTGGTGGGAACAGAAAGTGGGGAAAGCATGTGAGGAGAAGCAGACAAGCAGGGAATGTGAGGAACCACTGGAGGCAGAAGGTGTGAGTGCTGAAACCAGACATACCTCAACAGCAGATTTTCAACTTGACTTGGCCCATAAGTAAATCTCACCCAGATTGCACCAAGACATGCGATGTGCTGAAGAAATCTTGTATTTTCTCACATCATCCCAGTCTACTGAGGAACAGCTGCTGGTCACTATCAGAGATATCAGCCCTGAAGTCAACATAGAGTAGCTGCCAGAGTGCTTCCTGCAGAGCACTCCTCAGCAAATTACCCAGTAGACCTCAACAGAAATTAATTAAATAGCTGTGGCTTAGCCTATAATGTAATCAATAGTCATATCACTATGGTATGTGGATGTAACTGCCTGGTTGCAGAAAGATTATCCAGCACAATGTGGTTTGGGTTTATATGTCATTATTTAATGATCATCAGCCCCCCCAAGGATCAAAATCTACCTTAAAAATCCTCCAGCCAGTGACGCTGGAATTTTTGCCCTTCATACTACATGAACAACTGGTGAAAGTTTCTATATCTAAGGATCAAGTTTTCATGTTTCAGGAAAATATTTTGCAAATTATTTTTATTAAATGAAACTCACCTTCTGGTTGTGGAGCTAACACCTGTCTGAATGTGAAGTGTTTAAGAAAGTGCAAATCAAAATCAATTTCCAGTCGACTGACCTGCCTTACCAATAAATCCTCCTGGCCCAGTTTGAATGCCTCACAGCTCTCAGCTGGGGCTTGTCTGCACTGGGGATTTGCTTTTACCCCCACTGTGGCAATTACTAATCCAAGCCACTGGTTGCATTCCATCTTTGGCAATTTACTCTGCTAGGAGGATGTTCCTGCATTCCAGCACACCAACACTGGGGTTGAAGGTCACACGAGGAAGGAGGACTGGCCTTCTGTCTTAAAACGGTGAACATTTTTATTGATGTGGGTTCAGCTAGGTGTGATCAATGGCATCCACTGAGCACGGGGATGCAGCTGTCCAGCCCGCATTGCTGCTGCTGCTGCTGCTCCTACTTATCAGGGGTGGCATAAGCACTGGGATTTAGGCCTTGCTGACCCTTCTACCGTATTTTGGATTAAATAAGATACAAATTTAAGGAACAGGTTCTATGCCTAAGGACCACCTTAGATAAATAAGTCTTTAACTATTTACAGCTTGCTCTACAGTTTCTGTAACTGTCAAGAGAAAATGTTTCCTTTGAAACAGCATTCTCTTTCCAGACTTCTTTGATAAGTGTTGTCATGTTAAGTGGGAACTGTGACTTTCATGTAGAGTGCAGAGAAGAAGATAAACATAAAATACAGATGTCATTTGTGAATGCTTATTTCTGCCACATGTAATCTCTTTTTGACAAGCCAATACGCTTTAACAGATACATTCAAGTTCATTCTAGCTATAAAATTCAGATTCAGATCAGGAGCTGGACTTCCTGAAGCATCTTCTTTTGGATCATACTAGGGCTTAAGAATGATATTATCTTGATACAACGAGACTAATTGCAGGGTATGTAGAAGGTGTTTCCTTTAAGCAGCCTTTCAGAATGATTCAATGTAGTCTATGATAACTATGAGCATCTCATTTTCTTGCTTTATAATACACTAAGTACAGCAGTTTGCCTGTCCCTATTCACCTCTCTGTGCGAAACTGTCCCATTCCCTTTGGTTCCTTTAATACCAAAAGCGTATCAGACTCCTATTCATCTTGTTTCCTGCCTCTGCTGTATCCTTTCCAAAACTGGGTGTACAAAATGCTGTAGCTGCAGCATGAACATTATTGATGCTTATTGTGGGACTGTGTAATCTCTACTTTATTTTTCTCTCTTTAAAAATCAGGATAGAGCTCACCTATTTTTTTGTTTAATGGCAATTAAATTCTGAGCAGATCTTTACATTAAATGATCAACAGTGCTGCTTGGGGACTTCTCCTTAAACATCAACGTGTTTGCATTCTTCCTGTGCCGGTACAAAGTGCCTGAGATCACATTACACAGTCCTCCATTTTCTTGTGTCAGATATTAGCACTTAAAATTTAACAACTGATGATCACATTTTGCAACTGGCTGCATTTCTCCATTTTATTTTCTTTTGGGATTTTGATATGTCTGGCAGGGGATATAGGATATGAAGGAGACAGTCCTCCAGACTGTGAATTATCCAGAAACAGCAATAAGGCCTACATCAGAGGAGGGCAACTAGGCATCTTTTTATTCTGGTAGGGTGAGCCACTATAACAATCCTAAATGTAGAAATATGTGGAGGTCTCTGATGTGATGAAGAAGTAAATTTATTTGGTTTATGTGGCAAGGTTTTGGTAACAGGGCAGCTTCAGAACTGGCTTCTGTGAGATGAGACCAGGAGCTGCCACCATGCGGGGCAGAGCCAGTTCCAGCCAGCTCCAATGTAGATCCAGGGCTGCCCAAAGCTGAGCCTCTCAGCGATGCTGGTGGTTCCTCTGTGATAATGGATTGAAGATAGGTTGAAAAATGCCACTTGCTTCTGGTCAGCTTCCTTTCTATCTGGTCTTGACTGAGTGACCAAGCACAAATTTAAGTCAGAGGAGACTTTCCTTATAATACCTTCCTTTTCCTTCAGATCATATTATATGAACTCATGGTACATGAACCAAGCAGGAAAAGTACAGTAGTAAGAACTCTGAAGGGCTTTAGTGTTGCATTAGTGCACTTCACTCCCCTTGGTCTAATATAAAAATGGCAAAGATGGTATGGAATGAGCATTTTTTAATAACTCTCCTAAGTGTTCTATTAACTGCCGTGTATCATACAAATGAGATGCAGAAACTAGGGAAGCATTTTCAGTTGCTGAGTAAAAACAATTTAGGGTGTAAATGAACTTCCAGATCTGCACACAGGAATCCTGCCAACTAGGCTTGTGTTAATTTTATTATTTTTTAAAAAAAGTTTTAGTAGAGAAGTTCACCACACAAAAGCACTGGAAATATCCTTGTATCAAGTCAGTGTGTTTTTGAGGCTAAGAATAGCCTGCAATCTGTGCCATTCTGTATTGGTTGATGGTCACCTCCCTATGTTGGACAGAAGTCAGGGCTCATGCTGGCTCTTTGAGATGTCTTCTGTCCCAGGTTTTCACCTGAATGCCTTCAACCTCAGTGTCTGAGTCTGTCAGCTGTCTTGGTGAGTACTGATCTTCAGACATGTCTGGAGTCCCTTACAGGGGCTGGTGAAACCAGCTTGGAGTGGAATTGCTGGAAATACATTTTTATATATACACATATATAGTATATATGTATATATAAGTGAGCATAAAATGCTCATGCAGCTAATTAAAGGCAACTGTGACATTTTGTGGCATGTCGCTATAATGCCATTAAAGTGAAATGTCTGTCAAACACCTGCTGCTCTCTGCGACCTCCTACCTGGCAGCACTGCGAGGACAGAGATTAGAGGCATGCACAGCAGAAAAGCTGCTGTGTGGCATGCTTTTATTTCAACCAGTTTATGCCACACACAGCACAAAACACTGTAATTTTTGTTTTCAATTCTCCTTTAAAGTCCTCGGCGATTGTATTTATCTTTGTTGGTACACAGAATGCATTGTGAAGAGGGATGATACTTCTTAATAATGTATGTTTCTCCCTTCCTCTCTCTCCTTTCTTATATGTATTAGGAAAAAATTAGATCAAAGAAATGCGTTTTGCTTAGGAGGCACAAAAATTCATGATTATCCTGATCTTTTTCAGGAAGGCTCAGAGGAAGACTTATACATTGACCCACTATTGATTACCTCTTTCTAAAATGTCATTATGAAAAACCTCTTAGACCTTCTGTACAGAATCTGACCTTTAATAAAAGGCTAATCATGCCCTAGATAAGCTTTCTTAAGATTAGAAAATATCATAATTTTAGGTGCCAGTGTAAGCAGGAAAACTATTGTTGACCAATGTGAATGACTGCTCTGAATGTGAAATAATAACAAAAATGTAACGGCAGATGCCAAGATCATATAGTTTTATACTGCTTGGATACTTCCTAAGAGTCACTAAAACCTGCACCAGGTCTGAACTGGGACTGTGGGCAAATGCATTTCTGACAAGGAGGAATTTTTATGAGGTGCATTACCCTGCTCATGTGCTGGGTTCCACTGGGGAAGTATCTCCTTGATAGAGGGAATATACACAATGAGATTTCTTGAGATGGAATGGATCATTGGTCATTGTATAAAATGTCTTTATGGAATTGGTAAATGGCAAGGATAAGGATAGGCTACCATCTAGTGGATACATCATAAAATTATTACATTTGTAATGTAAACCCATTTTGTGACTTGAATGGCTACACTAAAGAAAATCAATCCAACTCTTACATGCTGAAGTGCCACCTGAAAGCACTCTAACTATGTGTGCATTTAGCCTGATTCTAAAAAGTCTTGCTCCGCTTTCTTCTGGTACCTCAAAGCAGCATTGCTTGTCCCAAAGCCAAAAGAGACAGGACAGAGAGAACCATATTTGTCAGGTGTCCTTATTCCTTATTGACTGCTAGGATACAAACATAAAAATGCACATTAGTATCTGTATGGCACTTTGAAGTGTAAAACACAGAGAGAGGACTAAAATAGACAATATAGAAGAAAGAAGACATTTAACTCAAATATCATGTCACATGTCTAAAGGCACAACATAAAACATCCAGTGTAGCTCAGCAATTACTGCAGGAGCACAAGTCTAATTTTCTTTATATCTCTGCTCTACCCATCTGGCTTCAGCGCAGTGATTTCTACCCTGAACTACCATGCTTGCCTCTGGAGGAATAAGGCCTCAGGAGCGTCTTGGTACGCTGATGTACACTGAACTCTTAGTGTGATATGGATAGGAATAAAAAAGTAAGTCTTGCAAATTATGACTTCTGAGTCTCATCTAGGTTGGTGGAATCATGACTGCAACTGGACAGACAGAAAGAGTATGGAGCTGATGGATGCATCCACATGTCTTTGTTGCTCTGAGAGCTGCAACTCAGTTACAAGGGACATGGTATTGAATGCAAAACATGGATAAAGACAGGGGGACTGCATGCCTTAGATAAACATTCTTGTTACAGGAAGTACTTGCATCAGAGAATGAGAAATAAACACAAAAACAGAGCAGCCTGGGCATGTGGATCACACTGATGGTGCTCTGATCTGACCAGGTGATGTAACTCCCCACATGACATAGATCTGCCTTACTACCTGAACCACAGTCCACATGTCCACAACTGATTTTCTTAAACAATAGAAATATGAGTATGTGTGCCAAATGGCTTTGTGCTGCCTGCCATGACCTTCTCTAGCTGCACAGAGAATAACGGGCATGTGCTGTGGGATGAGCACGTGTTGTGTGGCATCCCTGTAGGGATGTGCCATGAGCTGAAGAAAGTGTTGGAAAGAGTGCTGTGGAAGCTGGAACCCTCCTGTTGTCAGCACTAAAGTGGTGCTGGAGCAGGGGGTACTGAAATTGCCATTTGTATGGACCTGTAGCACTGCATCATCTGTGGAGCAAAGACGAGGCAGGCTGAGGACATGAAAAGACAGATCATGAGCCATGTTCCATTTGGCTTTAAGCTGTCTGTCTCCAGTGGTGTTAGTAATACAGCCATGGCAGCACATAGTTCAGTACAGGTATTTTCCGGCTAGCTTTTTACCCAGCTCTGAAGCCAAGGTATACCACTTCTGCTGTTTCAGTGCAAATGAAACTAACCGAGGCAGCCAGTTCTATGTTACAATTTCTTTCCTAGACTTAATAACATGAAAAATACAAAGCTCTTATTTACCTTGTTACATGCATCAATAGCTGCTTTCTTTAACCCATTACCTGTGTACCTTTGGACCAGCCTAGCTTGAGGTTTTTCACCTGCTGTAGCTGTTCTGATAGTTCAACTTCTGTGCCTAAGCAGACACACAAAGCAACAGAGAGAGGGGAGGTTGGAACAGAAGCTTGCTCACACTCAAATTCAGGTGGATAGTTGTAGTTCTGCCAGACTGGAGTAGGAGATCCGCCCTAAGGGCAGAAGTCACCTTTCTGGTCCATTTTTTTTTTGCTGGAAGCTGGAATTGGAAGGGAAGTCTTCTAGTGGAACAATGTTTCCTTCTATCTCTTGGTGGCAGGAGATAGCACAAAAAGCATCAGATAACCAGGCAAAGTCCCAGTCAAGAATTTTTCAAGTTAAACAGTGAGATGTTGCAAATGCCAGGGCCTGAGGTTTATTGTTAAAGCCCACAGACTTGGTGAGAGGGTACTAAGACTACAGAAAAAGACAAACACAAAATAAGAGATAGAAACTTTCCACCTCTGATAAGGTAGAAACTCTCCACTTTTATATATATAGATTTTTCGATTTTCTACTCCACATGAACTAAAGAAATCCTCTTCCAGTTTTTTCTAATAGCCTTTGTCCAAGTGATCTTAGCCTACCATGGTCAAACCAGTGAAGTTTGGTTCCCAAAATAATGTGCCTAACCTTCATGAAGTCTGCCCTGGTAGGATATTTTAAGATAGATCTGTCTAAAATGATCTCCTGTAGAGGTCTCTCTTCCATGTCAGTCACCTGCTGCCTATTACCCATCATGGCACCAGCCCTGTAAAACTGGCATTCCTGAACCAATACTCAGAAAAACAATCCTGTTTTATAGAGGAATAGGATATGACTACCCCTGGTGTTTTAGCTACCTCATTATCCAAAGGGCAAAAATTAAGCCCAGTGCTGCCAAAAGGTAGCAAATCAAAAGGCACAAATTAAGAACATAATAGTATTTGTACATACATATGGGTTTTTTTTCTGCAAAAAATAAAATGCTTCCCCAGAAAAAAAACTGGTACCAATAACCTCATACCACTTGAATTCAATATAGTGAGGTGTAAACATGGAATAAGTTCTCAGAACACTACCAGTTGAGGATAATATATAATCAGAGAAGACATTTTTGTGAACTGGGGGGTTTTGTGAGCAAGGTGTGAATATAAAATTTACTGGCCTGGAAGGGATTTGGCTGGAGATTCCCCAAGACATCAGATCTGAGGTACAACAGCTCATACATCTCAAGGAATAAGAAAGAAAAGACAAGGTGTTGAAGAAGTAAGAGGGAGAGAAGACTAAGAGTCCTTCTGCTGACGCATCGATAGTCAGCTTCCCAGGATAAAGATGTTTTCTTTTGACCATTTTACTTAGTCTGGCTTCTGTCTCCACTTATGAAGATTTACTTCTCCTGAATGGACATTTCTACCTGCTGCTGCATTTGAATTTTCACTCCGTGGTTGCACCAGTTCACAGTCACGTGTTTATCTCTATTTCGGAGAATGGAAACATTTAAAAAGCCTTTCCCCCACCCAGTGCCTGTGACCTTGCATTGAGCAGAGCTGCACAAACATTCAGAACAAAATCCAAATGCAAACCTGAAACCTGCCTTTGGGTTTTGTTCTGAACTTGAAACTGAATTTTACCCCAAGTTTTATGAGCCTTGTCTGAGTTGGAGGGGACCTGGGCTGATTTAAGGTTTTACAGGGAACCATTTGATACTCAGAGGCTTAATGTGATTTTGGCTTGAAACAAGCAGTTCTTGGCTCACTTCTGGCATTTGAATCCCATATCCAAGGTGAAATCCAAGGGCTATGTAAACTTAGGACAAACTGAAGCTGATGTGTGCACATGCTCACGCACACGCAAGTTGTGTCTAAATGCACCTCGCCAAATTCTGCACGGGATTGTGGCTCTGTTGAGCAGCGTTGGGATGTGTCTCCTCAAGTTCCAGTCCAGAGCTGAGCGAGCTGGCGCAATCTGAGTTGTAGACAACTCAAGCTCAGACCCTGCCCTCTGTAAACAAACACCTCACTCTCTATGTTTGTGGAGTAATAGTGACATCCTGTGGCCAGTCCCGATTAGTCCCAAGCACGGACAGGCTGTTTATTCCTACTGGCGCTAGACATGAGGACCTGCTGGGAGAAAGGATGAAGGCAGCGCTGGAGAGGGAAAAATTACAACCTTCCTTAATCTAGATGTTAAATTTCAAAGGAGAGGAAAGAGTTACAACCCACTTGCTCTTTAGTCATAATCCAAACATTAAGGCCCTTAGCTAATTTAAATGTAAAGTGATTTTAAACATGCTTTCAGAAGCTGAACATAGAAATGAATACCCATGGGAGGCACCGGGCATAGCAACTGGAAGGGGGAATAGGGAAACTAAGCTCTGAGGCTAGAGCGAGGAGAGGCCATTGGTGAGGTGGGAGTCAGGGATGTTTGAGACCATCCTCCAGGGCCTTCTGAGATGATCCAAATAAACCAAGTATAAAGGTACAAGCAGGAGGTAGCAGTGAAATGGAAGAACAGTTTCATTTCCCAAGCACACTGTATTTTGATGTTAACAGGCACGGCCATGGCAGGTTCAGTGAGGGACGTCTCTTTTCTCTCCCCTTGCAGTCGACACGCTCTCACTCAAGTACCGAGGAAATGTACTGCCAGCTGAGTCAAGTATAAGGGTTGCCCAGAAAAGAGAAAATTTAAGAGGAAAAAAAAAACATGTGTAGGGCAGCCAATAAATTGTCAATGAAGAGAGAAAGCAGGCAAAGAGAGCAGCTGGCTAGAGCCCAGCAGAAGAAACTCTGTACCTGAGAGACCAGCTTTCTGTGCTACATTATTTCAAAAGCCAAGAAGCCACTGGAGTTCAAGGAGAGAAGAAGCTGGACAGCCAAGGTGACTTTTCTTCCGGGTATTCTCATTTTTATTGCCTAAATTACAGTAACTTCTGTGATGTGACAGAGATGCTGTTCCTGCCCTGAGGTGTCCACCAATGTTGTTTTATGCCTTAGACAGTGTGATCCAAGGCCAGCCAGACTCAAGGAAGCCAACTAGACACAAGGAACAAGGTGTGCTATGGGATTATGGCTGAGCTGAGTGACAGAAGGGAGATATAAAAAGGCAGAGAGTGTCAGAGAGAAAAAACGGTTTCCCCACTGTGCGGAGGAAAGAAGCAGTGGGGAAGAGGTGAAGTTGTGATGTTTTCCAGCAACCACAACTTCCTTGTAGAATTTGATTGTCCCAAGATATTTCCTGAATTGCACAGGCTTGTTATATGGGACGGAGCTCATGTTGTATCTGGCGTTTCAGAGAGAACATTCACTCTTGCAAATACTTGATTTGTGTTTGGAGCCTGCAAGGTAGGGGTGGATATAATGTCGTCCCTTGACACTGCCTTGAGGTTCAAGTGCTTTTTCCTACAGGATGAGGGACTTGTTTCATTGGACAGCTGACAGAAACAAAAAATTTAGTGGACATGCAAACTTTTAGTCTACTCTTACAAGATGGTCTAAATTTCAGGTGATGAGACAAGTCTTTCACCTTCTTCTCAGATGGCTGTAGAAAACACCACAAATAAACTTTTGTCATATCATGAAAAAGAACCATTTCCCCACCAAAAAAGTAAGTAGAATTTGCACAAATCCCACATTAGCTACAAATCAATATATGTCCCTGGTGGTGAGCACAGCAAGCCATGGGCTAATACACTGGTCTGTAATTCAGTGTCCCCAAGAAACAGCAGAAAGACCAGAGCAACTGAGGGAAGAGTCAGTGAGGTAAAACAAGACAGATGCAGGAGTACTACTAATGTGGCCCTGAAACAAAACAGCTACCTGGAGAGAGAGTTTGGGGACTGAATGCTGACTGGAAGAAGCCAGGAACCATAAAAAGTGAAACAGGCTCCTGTTGTCTGGTTCTCTGCCCATGCTCTGGGAAGCAGGGCTTCAAGTATTTCTGTAAAATAAAAAGATCTATATCCAAAATAGTAGATCATCATGATTCTCTCACTCTGCTGGGGACAACCCACAGGGCTTTGGATTTGATCTAACTGCTTGGCCAACAGCAGCTCTCGTCTGATAGATTAGCAAAGTCCCTGAGGTGAGTTTGTCATCGCTGCTGATTCAGTGCCCTCCAAGTACCTGCCTCTCATCACTGTTCTGCACAATTCCCAAATTAGGCTGTGGTGCCAGGTAGTGAACTCTCCCACTTGCTATGCTCTGATTGAGTTTGTAGGTCTTACAAACACAGAGGTAATGCTATTAGTTTTCAAGAGTGGGATTCTTCGATCTGATCATTAACTTTCTCCATTGCTCCCTGCCCCTTTTGCTGTAACTCTTTCCTGCCACATCTACAAACTGCTGCTTCTGCTGGAATGGTAAGAGACTCCTAACCAGTCACCAGAGCTCCCTACACCTTCCCAGAGCCTGAGGTTTACAAAAGCAGCTTTCAGGATCTGTCATGTCAGAAGAAAGTAATATACTAAGGTTTAGCCCTCCTCTTGCTGAGAATTTACTTTTGTTAAATGGGGATATAGAATTAAAATCAAACATTTGCTTACAAGGGTCAAGTGTCTGCAGCTCAACCACGCCTGATCCTGAATCTGACCTGCAATAAATATTGCTGCTAATGGATCTCTTCAAAATATATAAGCATAGCTAGCCACTAGCAAAGATGTTTCAGAGGGGACAAGCATTCAGGAAAAGTCTTAGAGAATCAGCTCTTCCATCCCTTGAGATCCTCACACTGGTGAAATTTGAAGGGTTGAAGGTCCTTCATACTTATTTTCCCCCTCCTTTTCTTTCACCCCCTCTCTTTCCCTTGTTCTGCAGCTACTCTTCGCTGTAGCTTTGAACCCTCAGCACACAGCTGTCTCCCTGCCAATAACCTCTACTCCTGGAGCAATGCTGGATAAGTGTGTGTGTGACCTGGTTCATGTGCACCATGGCCCAGCCTGCTTATGGTCCATACTAGTCCTGATCCATTTACAACCTGCCTGTGTCTCAGGCTGCAGCTGTGCGTCTCTGATGGGCCACGCTGGAATCATTGCAAGTCTATAACTGAGTCCTCTGCTGTGGAAGAACCCTTTCCCTCGAAGTGCCTCTTTCCTTTTATCCTACTCACTGCTCCCAAAATGTTCTCTGCCCCTTGTAGAACTGGGGGATGATGATATCTAGGATCCTCACTGTTTTGGAGCAATGGGCATGCCCAGGGCTAGCCCTGGGGAAGGCTGAGTATGGAAAGGCTGGAAGTGCCCTCAGGGTGCTCAGAATCAACACCAAACAAAAACATCAGTGCCTATTAAATTAAATTAGCAATTAATTCAAGTAGTCATAAATTTACACCAGTACTTTCTTCAAATAGCTAGTTATCAGCATGTCCCCAAATCAGCTTAACTAATACAAGATGCTACTATCTCCACCTAGTTTTCTTTGTGTGGAAGCTGGTGGAGCTACATGAGAAGGAGCTTGTTCCCAGGCACAGTGCATGTCTGGACTTCACAAAAGGCAGAGGAAGAGCACCAAGAGCAGCCTGGTGCATGTCTTCATTAGGGAGGTTTCACAGAGCACAGTCACGGTGCTAGTAACACACATCTGACATCACTTTCTGCCTCAGACAATTCATTGCTTCCTGTACCAGAACTGCAGCACTGGAAAAGAACATATTAGAGCAAGATGTGAAATCTAGCAATTCTGTTAAGGTTAGAAAAATTCTAGCTGAGCTGCAGCAAGGAAACAAGTTTTAAAATGCCAGCTGAGGCAGAAGGTTTTGTCTCATTGAAACTCATTCCATGCTTGAACAGCTCTTGCAGCAGCAGGAACCTCAGTAAACCTATGTATACAAAAGACAGGCTTAGAAGATATGAAGCCAGATTTGTTTATTGAAATGAATTTTGGCTACTTTTCCTATTTCTCTTCAGGATGCCTCATTGGTGGCAGGTGGGAATTAAGAGCTATATTTCTGATACCTGTATCATTTATCAATAGTCTAATCTGAAAAATTAATAGGGACACTTATTGACTAACACTAAAAATGTGGGGGAGTTCTGAAGAACTTTGAGCTACTTTTTATTATTTTATTTTTATACCCTGAAATAATGCTGTGTTTGATTCCTATTTCACAGAGGAAGATGAAACCCTGGGATGAATTTATCGGTCCCTGGAAGGCAATTCCTGTAAACAAATTAATACAACTCAGGCCTACCTCCTCTACATTTTCTTCCTTTTCTTGTGCAGCCTATTGATTGATTTACCTGAGGGAAGAGATTCCTCTGACTCAGATACTAAGCAAGTTCTTAAGGAAAATATCAGCTTTAAAAAGGGAGCAGAAGAAAGAGCAGCAGTTGCAAAAATTGCTAATCTTTCATTTGCAGGAGCCACTGAACATCTGGATAGTATGAAGCTCCTTTAACCCCCTGAGTGCAGAAAGAATTAGCACCAAAGGGCAGCCCATGCTAATTCAGTGCCATTAAACTTGTATAAGCTACAAGAATGTGATGTTATACTTCCATAGGGCCATATGGATACCACTTTGCACTTTGTATCCATCAGAGGGACTAGCAAAACTAGTTCAGTATTGTACAGTATGGCTCTTAGAAAGATAAAATAGCCCCTGTGCAATATTATACAGTATTACACATGTCTATCATATCACACCTTGGAACCAACCTACCCTTTTAACTGTAGGTGGGGAGCTTGTCCGCTGACATGCAACTTTTGAGCTTCCATATTTAGAAGAGCAAAAGACTAAATGCAATAACAGCAGAAATTTAATTATTATTATTTTTTATTGTTAGCAACTCTTTCTTATTTTCTAAGGATCCTGGCATTTCATTAATACTGCTGACTAGAGATTTTGTTTTCAGAGGAGTTTTTATCTTATGTCTCCAGCTTTAAAATATGACTTCCTGCTAATCTTGCTGCTCCTTTCATTCACCTCTGCCCATAACAGAGGGGAAAACATAGCACTTCCCTTGGAGCCCCCTTCATAGCTTTCATGTAACCTCCAGTCAAGCCCTATTTCAGTTCTCTCTGAATATCATTTTTCTCAACAGTGAAAAGTGAATAGGCTTTGCTTTCAAAGTCAACATTATCTGTGCTTGACAGTAACAATATACTATAGATTTTTATAGTGATTTTCATATGTAGATTTGAAACTGCTTTGGCACAAAGCACTGCCATACACAGAAGTTAAGGCTCAGATTTTGTAGTTTAGTCCCACCCCCAGCCTGTCAGGGCCTGGCAGCCAAGATGCGCAGCCCTGAGTGGTTCCTTTGCTGTGAGTCAGCATCAATGTTTTCCACTGGAGCTATTTTGCTCTGTTGCAGATCTGACTTAGATGTGAATTATTCCTAGCAAGATCAGACATCATACACCTTACATCCTTCAATATATGCTTTCATGTGTTAGGAAAACTTAAAAATATTATAAACCAGAACTATATTTTAAACACAATTAACAAGAAGAGGAAGAAGGAGAGCACAGTGGTTTACGAAAACAAAACCAAAAACATATACTTACTTCAAATAAGGAGAATTATGCAAAATCACAGTAATTCTTATCATCCCCTCTTTCTATAGGAAGCCTCCTCACTGAAAATGTGACTGCATGGAAAGAAGTCTCTGGATAATGCTTTAGAGGCTCAAGGACTGCCAAACTCCAGCTCTTGGAGTTCCCTGGGGTGGGGGGTTTAGGTGAGGACTCCACACTTGGACCGAGGCTCAGGATGTGCTTGTTTTCTCTCCTACAGTGGTGAGTCAGATCAGATCCGATTCGCAGGCTCAGCCTCCCGCTGGGCAATAAAAACACCGCTCTCCTTTTGGGTATAGTTTCCAGCTCCAAAATAAACACTGAGAGCAGCCAAACTATGGTCAAAAAACATCTAGAATGAGCACACTGGGTTGCAAGGGGGATGTCAAGAGGCTGTCGTTTCAGACAGTGCACCCTGCCGAAACTTCTCACATGACCTTCAGCTCACAGACAGGTCTCTGCTCCCGTCAAACCCAGGAGAAATGTTTGTACATTCCAGTTAATTGTGAAGCTTGGCAGCGGAGCAGCAGAAAATGACTGCAAAGCACAAAAACATCAGAGAGCTGTAGAGTGGCCTGCAAACTGAACAAGTTTAGGGGTTCTAAATTCAACACATCCAGGCCCAATTCAGTAGAAAACGCTCTCATTAAACCAACCTAATGCCCTGAATTATAGCCCCAAAAAATCCCAAAGTTGGATGCCAATGTTATTCTTTTTAGGGAAGATAACCCTGAAGAATACAGCCTTATTTTTTTCCCCTGGATTATTTGTGTGCTTTGTCAGACTTGCCATACAGTCCTGCCCTCTAAAGCTCTTTGAAATAACACACCTTATTCTGGTAACTTGAAAGGTAATTCAAAAATCCCTGGGGAAACACTCCTCCTTTGGCACAGGGGCTCTCAAAAATCATCTGTCACTTGGAGCTTCCGGGCTACGCCTCCCATCCTGTAAGGCCCCTAGAGCAGGCTGTGCTGTGTTAATGAGAATATCAAGGTAATTGCATTGCAAAAGCCAAATGTCTTGTTTTGAGCTGTGTTTTCTCTCAGGTGAGTATCCAGATGAGATACTGAGTCCCATGAGAGTTTGTTCCCAGCAAAACTTGCAGGCTTCACTGGGAGCACAGTCTTTGGTCCTAGTACACAGAGTAGATGCCTTTTTTTTTGTGTCTGCAGACCACAGAGAACTTACTGATTTCTTTAACAGTGAAGAAGAGTTGACATGTAAACCACAACGGGCTGCTTTTTTTTGAGTGAATGCTCCATGGACTTAATCAGACGCTGGGTTTGTCCATAACAAGTTCAATAGTTGCTATTTGCTCTTAGATCCTTGGCTTCATTAAATGTAAAAGTTTCAGCTTTTGCCAGCAGTTAGTTGTATCTAGATCTATAAAAGACTGTTCTGTCTCTCTAAGATGAGACATAAAACTGAGGCCTCGACCATCTGTGGTCATTAAGGATCCCATGGCATGCTTTGAAAGGTGAAGATGGTAGCTTTCGTCTCAGGACCAGATTCTATTCTAAGTAACTAAATTCCTTCAAGCCTAAAATTCACCTCCAGCTTTTAATATAAGCTACTGTGTTTTCTTAAGTGTTCATCATAGAGTGATGGACTGCTAGCTGATGGCTGC
The DNA here is from genome assembly GCA_013400315.1 of Bombycilla garrulus. Lineage (NCBI taxonomy): Eukaryota > Metazoa > Chordata > Aves > Passeriformes > Bombycillidae > Bombycilla > Bombycilla garrulus. The sequence goes on along the minus strand of VXBU01004395.1, from coordinate 30,103 downwards.
ATTCTATCCCAGAAATTATAGTGGATAATAATAATAAAATAACAGTGGATTAAACAAGGTATGCAGGTACACTTGTTTGTCCTGTTGGCCACAACATGACACAGAGCAGGCCTGTCTCAGCACTATAACATACACACACACATGAAAGCACATAGCCCAGAATTACAAGGTTTTAATTTTTACTTACTTACGAAATTAAAAATCTGGTATCTTACAGATCCTGAGCCCTTGCTGATCAATAGAAAAGCAAATCCCACTGGAAAAGAGATAAGGTTGGCTGCAAAGGAAGAGTCATTCCTCCCATGTCTGGAAGCTAAAAGCAGTGTGTAAAACCAGAATAAATTATCTACCATTACCTTGGTGAAGTGTTTTTAATTTACCTCCCAGCTGGATGCATGTGGTGGAACATATACATGAGAAAAATAGGAAGGATTTGAATGTGCTTTGTGTCCCATAATGCAGTACATTGCACGTTTAACATCCTGCCATAATGTGTTGGTTGACTTTTTTTGGACTTCTGCTAGGAGATGAATGCCTTTAACCCCAAGATACTTATGATTCCAGGTGGTTGAACCCACCTCTCTGTTTTGTGTGTCATTGCTGAGGTCCTGTTCTGAGCAGAGCTGAAAGACTGTATTACCTGTTTATTTCAGAACATGTTGCAAGTGCTTGGGACTTCAGGCATCTTAGCTCTACATATCCTTTATCTGTGGGTGGAGCACCCCTGAAATGGAATGTAAGCCCATTAAAAAATGAAGAGTCCACTTGATTAAATATAATACAATTATTTGCAGTTACATTTCTTTCACTCTCAGAATGGTAGAATAGAAGATGGACTAATTGTAGCAGTGCATGCTGGACATATTGCTTGGAGTACAGACCCCTTAATAAAAAAAAAGCCTACTAAAGCTGCAAAGTTCCTGCCTGCTCTCCTGTCTGCTTTTGTGGAGAGTGGAACCATAGGTCTAAGCATTGGAAATAATTTTTCTATAAACTTCAGTTATTTGTAATACAATAATCCTTCATATGGACTATAAACTTTTGGTTCCACTCTCTTCCAAGCTGCATGATTGAAGTGAAACTTGGCAGTGTTCTGTTTGCTGAAATGAAAGGCCCAAGGTCAGATTCTGATCTCTCATTGGCCTTACACCTGTCAACTGACTTTGATGGTGTAAATTTTTACTTACTCCAGCATAAGCAATGACAGAATCAGACCCTGCATATGCTTTTCATCTAAAGCTGTGTTCCAGATGTGTTTATGTAGCCTGGTTTCAATAAAATGTGTGCATTTTAAGATGTAAATGGATTTTTCTTTAATTATAACCATATGGGCTGTTATTAAATTTTCATTTTAAAAGTGCAGATACAGCTAGCCCAGCCATATTGAAGCGTCACAATTGGTTCACTTGACCAGTGCAGCTTTCACACTGCACCCAAGCTAATGCAAGACTCTTGAAGCTGGGAAGGACAGGGAAAAACATGAGATGACATCAAAGTGTGTGTGGAAAACTGTGACTTCTTGGTTTTCCTGATATTAGAGCACCACATCCCATTGAGGTGTTTGCCTCTCCTCTCTTCAAGATGAGGCAAAATTAAGTGCAAAGCTGGTTCAGCATATTCCTTCAAGCTGAGATACCACTACTACTAGGTTCTTTTTTGTCTGCCTTTGCTATAAGTCAGCAGCCTTGCTCAGCACTCAGCTTCTTTAGAGGTTCAGGCTGTGACTGGGTGCCTTGAATCCAATAAGCCCTCCAGTCCAGAGTTACATGGTTGGATTGGTGTGTTAGGAGAATCTATGCCTATGTGGAGTGGGGAGAGGCAGTCTTGGAATGAGTATGTTCCTTCCCCCCACTTTCAGCCGCTGTGCTGTGATACCACATGCTGAGGCTCCAGGAAGGAAAGGTCAGCCTGCTGCTGCCCCCAGCCCAGCTTTTTGCTCAACATCAGCACTGGTGCCTGAGGGGATGAGACTTCCCTGATTCTCAGGCTTGATGGTGTCCATTCCTGAGGGTCCTGGTACCCCCCACTGCCTTTTGTGCATCTCCACACAGAATGGGAGATTGATTTTTCTAGCAATAGAAAGGTAGGCACAACTAAAAAGGTTTTGATTGGTGGATTTTCCATTAAAAAAAGGAGACAAGAGTTGTTAATGAATAAATGTTTAAGAGAAAAATGTCAGTGTTGATGGAGTTTTTTATTTGATTTTCCTGAAATGAACTATTTCAGTAAGGTAAAAGAAAATTCACTTGGAAAACTTATTTTAATTACACGTCCACAGCTCCATGAAAAAGGTGGCTGGTATAGTCATTATACTTATGCTTTTCCTTAGCATATTTTGACATTATTAAATGGAAGGATTTCCACTACTGTTCAATAAGAATTTTTTGATTTATTATATTTATGTATGTGTTTTGTTTGTCTATTTGGAATAACTATTTTCAAGTGAAATTGATTCTGAAAGTGAATTCTGTCTGCCAAAACTGATAATGATTTGAAGTTCAGTCATGCTTCTGTGCTGTAAGCATGCTTTCTTCCCTGGACAACTGGAGAACTGAGACTGTGCTTCTCTCCTACTATCATTATTTCCTCACCCTTTAATTTCCTTCTGGGTATATTTGACACTAATGTTTGACTCATGTCTTCTTTGGAATACAGCTGCCAAGTGGTGGGGAAGTTCAGTTGTCTCGGACAAGTTTAGAATGTTTTTTCTCCTGGATTCAACTGTTGAGGACTCCTGGGTCATGTTCATCTGTGTCCCAGTATTGCATGGTAGAAGGATGCTTGCACAGAACAGCCACAACATTCAGAGTGTTCCTGTGCTCTCTTGTGGAGGGAGGAGTTTGATAAATGGGAAAAAAGTCCATTCCTGGCAGTGGAGAATGGACTCCTTCACCGTAGGGCTCAGGCTTTCCCCAGACCTTCCCAGGGCTGCAGTCATAAATGCTTGGTTTGGCTGCTCTGTGATGTGTTATGAAGATGTGAAAAGTGAGCTAGATGGCTGAGCTGCCCCATCTGCATTTTTTTTTCATTTTAAAATTTAATAAAACCCCATGTGGTTACAATTGAAAAAAAATCCATTAATATTCACAAAACGCTTCATATCTAAAGCAAAATGTATATTAACTTCCCATCCCCCATCTCTAGTGAACAATAAGATATACTTTTTCAATAAATCAGTGAAAATCATTAAATAACTTATTACATCATCAACCCAAACCATTTACTTTTACTTACTTTTCTAATGACTAACAAATGATGTTAACATATCAATGTCTTTATAGGCATCAGGGTAGAAAGGGTGGGGCATGTAAATGTGGAATCTAAACAGAGATTATTTCATTTTTTAATGTATTTTAAATAGGGGTAGGTGCTTCTATCTGGAGACCATATGTTTGGGTTGTTTTTTTTTAAACAATCTGCATGTGTGTAAAAAAAAAAAATAAAGTGGTGTGGACAGCTACAGTGTGGGCTCTGGAGTTCTGGTGAGGTGATCTAGGTACGAAAAGATGTCCAGATGAAAAATCCTTTTCCTTCAGGCACATTTTCCATTATTTGGATCTTATCTGAATAGCACCAGTTCACAAAGCCCTGGATGTGCTTTCTGTGGAACAGCAGTGGAGAGGAATTACCATCAAGGGGCTTGTCAGTGTCAGTCTGGCTGTTGGTAAAGGGCGGAAAGGCTCGTGGGCAGTTTAATGGCACCAGTGCTCTGCATGCAGAGACATCCAGGCTTTGCAGCAGAGCAAGGGATGAGTCCTTCAGCCCCAGAAATTTAAGGACTGAGTGCAGAAAGTGTCCTCTGCATCCTCTGCACTATCAAGATGTAACACAGAGAGCAGGGCAGCTTTAATTTCAACCAGACTAGACAGAGATTGGTTTGCTGCAGAAACAATGTCCCTAGAACAAAATGGCACTCCCAGCTGCAGAAAAAGATGAAGCAGTCACCTTTGAAGTCATTCTCAAGCCTGCCCCATAAACAGGATGTCTGGATGCACAGTACATCATCAGGTTCATCTTCCAGCCTGGGGGAGTTGTGTGTCATCACCTCTGCAGTGCGCCTGGACCCCGACGAGGGCTCCTGAGCCCGTGTGTGCCATGGTGCAATGTGCAGTGCTGCTGCCAAAGCACAGGACCAGCTGGTTTATTCATTTTACACTCTGCAAAAATGTTATTAAACTGCACCATACAGATAAGTACTAGAAAAATTGCTAGGTTATTTTTTTCACATAAAATTAGCCAATTTGCTGGTGTATGTAATTGTAAAGAATGCAAAGCATCCCATTCAAGTGATTAACCTCTTAGTTAATAAAAGCAACAATTGCATGTGTATAAATAATATAATAAAGGGAACATTCATATCAAAGTAATATAGCTCATACTATCCTGTTTCTCTCCTTAATTAGTAAATAATTCATCAAATTCTGCAATGAATTGTGCTCCCACCCACATTTCTTCATCCAATTATCATGAAATAGGAAAGCAGGAGCCTTCCTTCTTTGAAAAGGATGTGATAATGAAATTGTTCAATAGCTCTTCTCAGCTCTCTGCTAGTCTAAATTAGTACTTTCTTGGGCATACTGTTTCTTTTGTTCATTTCTTCCCTTATTCACTACTTTTCTTCTTTTTAATTGAAGATACCTTCTATGTTAAATATCATTTTACACTGACACACTTTAAAAGAAGTCGATTCACCATGCTTTGTTTTCAGCAGACACAAATGAAATTAATTCCACAGTACAGATGAATGGCAATGTTTGCTTGCCAAAGTGATCCTTTCATGCTTCAGATTGTATCACACAAACAAAATTAAAAGAATATTATAGAATACAAGATAAAAAAGAAGATGCATATGCAAGCATGTATTAAGATCTCAAAGCCAGAATTCAGACTGTCCTTGAATGAATGTCTTTAAACAAGATTCTTTGTTACCTGATCAAATTCCATTTCTTCCACTGGATCATTGCAGACTCAGTGTCTGAAAGAGTGAACAACTATCCAATGCTGTCTTTAAGCTGCTTGGTGTGTGGTCATCACAACATTCACAACATTCAAATCCTGCTCAAGACAGCATTTCTCCTCTCTTTGTGGACATGTTTATGGTACATCTTACTGTAGAACTGGATGGCCTCAAACAGTAAGGAAGAATAATTTCACTGATATAAAATAAAGAAAGACTGTTGTCTTTATGAATGGTGAACTAAGGCCCAAAGAAATAAAGATCCAAATTCAAGAATTTCAAGTCCTGAATTTGAGGCATGAAGAATCTGAAGAACTTTCAGAACAACTCCTGTGCATCTGTGTGTATGAATACATATGACTCTTTTACATAAGGCGTGTGCATAGAAAAGTTAAGTATTATGCATGTATTACACAAAGCACAGCACTGGTTTAAAGGACTGCCATTATTAGGGTCCTCAGCAGCTCTGAGTGTTCTGATATCTCCAATGAGACAGCAAAACAAAAGACCCATGAGAACACCTATCACTGAGCCAGGCTACTGGTGCCTTGCTGGGAGTCCACTGTGATCACGAAAGAGCTCCCACGAGCTTGCGCTGAGTCTCTACCCAGCTCCAACCTATTCATGCCAGGAATTTGAAAACTTCGAGAAAATGCTGTTTGATCTTTGTCTGGACCATGCCTAATGGGAACCAGAGGTTGAGACATGGAGCTCTTAAAATCTAACACTTCAAAATCATGATGCTCCATGTTTTGAAGGGTTTGCATGGTAAATCGCCTCCTTTTGGAAAGGTCGCACTGTGCCAAATATCAGATCCTTGTTTGAAGCATAAGGCCTTCAAAGCCTCAGAGTTAAGACTACCAGAATTTTAAATTTGGGAAGAACAATACACTTGCTGGTTTTTTAAAGCAGATTGGAAAATAGCTTGGAAAATTGGAAAAAAATTGGCAAAAAAGATTTTTAAAACCAGTCAGCTTGGGTAGACACCTGGTACCAAGAACTTCAGCAGAAATGTCTGAGTAGGAGAAGTTAATAAGCAGGCACTTTTGTTTTAATAGAACTATATAACATGTGAGGCCACCAGCTTTGCTTATTACAAGGTCATTATGAAAAGTATATTTAGGGAGCTATATTACTATTTGCTTTATTTTTCCATGTGGGAAGATAAATTTCACTATAGAAATAAAATGATGAAAAAGTGTAAGCTAGTCTGTGTTGTTGTTTTTTTACCTTTATGTGTAAGCATGCTAATACTTAATGCATTTTAAGTAATACTTGGAGTATTATGAAACAGATTTTTTTTCAAAAAGAGAAAGCAGAAATCTGCTTTAATTTATCTAGTAGGGATACATTTACTAGTGAATATTGATACTCAAACCTCTTCTTGAAGATTCTGAGATTACCATGTTGCATAATTTAAACACAAAGGCCCCTGCAAGGATTAGAAGAGACAGATTGTCCTCTTCGCTCTCTCTGTGGTGTCAGCTTTATTTTTTCTTGCTTTAAAAAGAAATCTCTTAGTGTTATGATAAGAAAGAAAATCTGAAAAATATGACCCCCAAGTGTCAGTGGTATCCACCTGAACAAATAGCCATACACCCTGAACTTCCACACTCAGGCTGCTGAGTTCAAAGGCTGCTAAATCAGATGCCACTTGTGTGGGGTTTTTTTAAACAAAGTTTTTATTGCTCCTTAAAGCAAAGGTCTCCTTTTACAAAGATCTGCGCTATCTACTTTGATTGACTATTCTTGTGGCTAAACTTTAATTGCAGCACAGAGGTGCCGAAGTGAGGAATTAAAAAGAGTCAGATGTCCGTGCCTGATGACATCAATTCAGCAGCAGGCACTCCAAGAAGAGCACACAAGTGCGCTTTGAAAAAATCAGATGTGTGGTTCATTATGAAGAGGTGTCATTATGAAGAAAACCAGACTTAGTTTTCCTCTAGCTATGGAGGTGTGGAACTCTGTTTTGAAGGTATCAGCTTCTAATATATTCTTTTTGTAAAGGCTGTGAGTAACTTTTCCAGTATGGAAGACTGTGTCTCCAGTTCTTCAGCAATTCTGGTCATGCAAACTGTGGTAGATGGTAGAAGGTTTTATCCTGTTTTGGTTTTTTTTCTGTTGGCTTCAGGGAAAGATAATTTTCATCACAAAGCAGTGCTCAGTCTCCTGGGACAAAGGCAATGCCAGTTTTCATGGTGCTGTGTATTTCTTGTAAGCAGAATCAGGCTTGGAGTCAAGGGGTAGTCCTCTGAACCATCAGCTCTAAAAAAAATATCAATTACCCTGGCTTCCCCATGTAAAGTGAAATGGCACCATTAAAATGAAAGCACGCATAAAATGGAAGTTCTCACAATACCAAACAGTGACATAGTGGAAGACCTGCTACATTGTCTTACAATGAGAAGACAGAATATTAAAGACTGTTTTTCAATTAGCCTTCCCCCAAATAGTTGGATCTAAAGCCTTATAAATCAAATATTACTCACCAGACAATGAAAAGCTTTAGTCAAAGGAATTTAAAGATGTGTTAATTAGTCAAAAGAGAGAGTCCATACAGTCTTGTAAATATTATAGGAGAAATCTATTAACTTGAGTGAGCAGATATTAATTGAAAACATTGTATAAGAGCTACAGAGTTCACACAAAGTGCCTTTCACTTACTATTAAAGCCTGTGTATATGCAAATTCAGTAGCTAGCAGATTAGCTTGCACTCTGCTGTGATGCCTGGCTGTGGATAACTGGAAAATGTCCTCACAAGCTAGCTGCATTTCTACCAGCAAAGGTGTTACCTGCTGCCTGGGTATGAAGTGTAAAAAAACAGGTGAGGGGCTGCAGGGCTGCAGTGGCAGCATACAGAGGCTCCACTAAACACTGAGGGAAAGTCTTCTGTGAGAGATTTCCTTCTCTGTCTTCCTCAGGAAAGAGGCTGTGTCAAGATGCTGAGGCCTCCAGAGTTTGGCTTCTTTCTGGAGTCTGGTTCACACACACTCAGGTTTCTTTCCTGTAGGAGCTGCAGCACGAGTGACCTCGTGGGCTCATCTGGGGTGAGGACCTGGCCCTGGGAGCTCAAGCCCTTCTGAGCGCTTCTCAGATTAGACTCAGGTGGCTACCTAGAAGAGTGGCCTCTTAACCATGCTCATTTCACCAATGGCATCTCTAGGGAGCTGACGGTGTCCCTCAGGCATCTTCTTTTCCCCATTCACAAAGTACCTGCTGCCTTGCTTCTGTTCTGGATGACAGTCAGAACAGCCTTTGCCAGTCAAGGGTGAGGAATAAACAAATAGTCAATCACAATCATTAATTCTAAACTTTCCTCTGGCTCACCCTGTGGCACCCTTACCTCCTGTTGCCTCTGTTTCCTTGCCCCTAAACAGCAGGTACTAGCCTTTGCTGTCTTTCAAGGGACTCCCAGGGGCTGGCAGACAGCAGGCAGCTCCACAGGAGACAAGCCCTAGCAGTACACAGGGAGCTGTCTGGATGCCTTTCTGCAGAAAAATTCACTGAGTTTATTTCCTAACAGTCCCTTGTAGTCCTGCAGTAACTTGTGAGGGTGTCTGAGCTCGAAGGGCTGTATTCACCTAAACGGCAATGACTGAGTCACCAGGGTGGTGCTGTGAGTTCTCAATGAATCCAGGACAGGTAAAAAGCCTTAGGCAGCTATTCAGATCTCAGTGGACGCGAAATGGCCTCTGAAGGAGCCACTCTCTGACTCTTATTTCTTGCCTGTACATAGCCCAAGATACCTGCACTCCTAAATTTGTGGCCTCATGTTAACTAGGCTTAAATAATAATTCCTTCTTCTCCCCATTCAGCTGAGCCCTCCAGTAGCAACCATAAAGCTCGGGAGTGAGCAAACAGTAGTTTCCCTATCTTTTTTATGGGAGCAATAGCAGTCCTAATTCATAGGGCTTTTTTAAACCTCCCACTCTTCCTGCAAATGCAGAAGCTCCTGCTCCCATTGGGCTTACCAGAATGTGCCTCTGCAGCACAGGGTTTGTTGGTGGCTGGAAACACATGGCTCTGGCTGCACCAATGGCCATGCTGTGATCATCAGAACTATGTGTGCACACATGCTCCTGGAAGAACTTTGGCTGCTCCTTGCTTATCAGACTAAACCAAGTGGGTGAAGAGGGAGGGCAACATCACAGCTTTTCCACTCCAGTGACTTCAGTATTAAATTGTCTTTCCTCTACTTTCCCCAGCACTGAGATACACATACCAGGTCTCCAGACAAATCAAATGGCTGAACAGGCAGTTAAAATCCTGGCTTTACTGCTGGGTCAGCATCAAATTTCCCCATCTTTACTGGGCCAATCAGTGAGTAGGAAGGCTGTGGCCTTCCCAGATCCTGGTCTGGATAGCAGCCAGCATGGTCTGTGGTGTAAATTATAGCAATCCCAAAGCAGACTGCAGCTGCTCAAATGCCTCATTCATGTGAAGTCGTGACCAGCCAAAGACCAGGTCATACACCCATGTATGATCTTAACTCTGAAGCCTCAGAAAAGGCTTGCCTTGGTTGTTATATGGGACTTACTCCACCCATGGATATGGCCAGTAAGGGGTGGTAGGAAGGTACTCTTTTTGATGGTAACATATGGCAAACAAGATCTTCCATAGCCCAGGAAGAAAGCCATGGTGTTTCTGATTCAGAACCAACCTGAGATACACTGCTGAGCTTGAGCTATCCATTGTGGTGTGCACAGCTTCCTCCTCTGTACTCATCAACCTCCTTCAAATATCAGCCCTTTGCTCTCCATCAGATATGCTGCAGGTATATGACCATGTACTTGCTGTATTTCTTTCAAATTTCCCAAATTTGGAACAGGGACTACTCCAGCAGATAAATCCAGGGAATGTTGAGAACACATTTTAGTTATCCTGGAACTGATTCAAATTTCTGAAGAAGCACTACACTGGGTTACCTCAGATCCAGACCTGGTTTCACAATCACCAACCTTCTTACCATATTCATCCACCAGAAAATAGAAAGTGTTACAGTTTGGTACAGTCATAAACACATCATTGCCAATGGAAAATTGTGTTGGCAGTTCCTTTTATAGCCAGCCAAATATACAGAAATGGAAAGGTCAGCTATGCAGGCACTGGTTTTACATATGTGCATTAATTACAACACAGTTGCCTTTTGTTTTCCATTTCATCTGCTCAATATGTATCAAATTGAATGAGAAGAAAGAGGAACCACAGAAAGACAGAGAAGGGAAGCCAGGACAATCTATGAATGTGACTAGTCCTCCCTTTCTGGATCACACACTGGAAATGATTCAAAACTAGCCAACTGCAGAGAATGGGAAAAGCAAAGAGAAATGTTTCCCATGTCAGCTACAGCTTTTTCTCTAAGGCTTTCAGAGGTCTGCTGCAGAGACACCAGGATGGTTCAGTAGGTTCAACTTCTTGGTGAATCCCTACAATGGGGATTTCTCCAAGCAAGGTCTGTGTGTTTGGACAGTCTGGTATGTTAGCTTCTTCTTAAGTATACAACCATGGTCCTGAATTTAATTAGTCAAATTTTTTTTCATTAAACACCATGAAGCACATGCACTTTTTGGGGATACCTGCCCTCAGGCAACACTGGAAACTGTGAGAAAGGGAATACTGAACAATGTAATCAGAAAATTCAGAACATCAATTTGCATTCATGCATGGATTGAACACTTTAGGTTATGATAGTGCCTGAAAAAAAGACAGCATAATGTAAAACGTGGTTAAGAGACTAAGTACAGCTTTCATGATTCTAGCCTGCACACTATTCCTCTCACGGATATATTGTAACTGTGTATTTACCTGACAGTGCAGTGCCTAGATACCTTAGGCAAAAGGATTTCCACTGTCAAAGATGCACCACAGAAATTGTCAAAACCTGGTTATTCTCTTCCCAGACCAAGAAAGATGAATGCTGTGAAAGAATCACAGAATGGGACTCAACTTCCCCAGGGAACACACAGTAATGAGCATGAGCACTTAGACTGGCTGAGACTGAGTTACCAAAGCCTCTCAGCTAGAGCCAACCTCCTTCTTCAGCCTTACATAGTGGCTCATGGTGTTGAGAATTAGGAGTCCCCACATCCACCTCATTAAACCCTTTCAGTCACAGGAGCTTTGTTCAAGGGAGGAGAGCTTTCTGCTGTGCTATGGCTCCATAAAATCCCTGAGCCAGGGGCCTCCAGGATTGTCCAAAAAAATCACAGTACTGCAAAAGAGAAAAAAGTTGCAATTAATAATTTTAACTTAAAAACTTATGTCCTCAGATGACTAATACATACATATATAATGAAATATATTTTATAATATTTCATTATATACATATGAAATATGTTGTATAGCCAGCTCTGTACCAGAAGGATTTCCCCTGTCTGGCCTTTTGGGATTACCCAACAAATGGCTTTGCTGACTGCTTAGGTAGTCATTTCATAGGAAGGCTCAGTCATTTGGTATATATTGGATACTGGTATTGACTTGTAGGAACATGAAAAAAAAAGTGGCAATGAGCTAGAACCTCTTTGGCAAGAAGCTCAATACACCTTCTTCCGGAAACCCTTCTTTCTCTTTCAAACTATCCTGCAAGAGCCCCAGATAAAACACCAAGTCCAGAGTGAATTGCACAATACAATTGGGTTGTGCATTTGTAGTGGTCTGGTAGAGATCAAATTAGTATGGATTTTCTTTAATCCTTTGATCTATGTTGCCATGCAGGGGTGGCAGGCATTTACCATAAGAAAGGGGGATTATCATATTAAAGTTTTCCTCATGATCTTCATTGGTGTAATAGTTCCAATTTATTGCAGAGTGCCCCAGACCTGCTCTGATGTCAGCCTAACAGGAGGCGCTTAGTCAGTGAGCTACATTTTAGAGTTTCCCTGTGGTGGAATTCCTGCAGCCCCCAAAATAATATTAATTGTATGTACACAAGCAATAACACAATGCCTCTACTGTGTTCTCTGTAGGATGCAATTTTCTATATATTCTACACTTTGCTAGCCTTCTTTTAGTTAGCATACTTTGTATGCTTTTAAGGGATGGGCTGAATCCTGATTAGATACTTCCTTGTGTATTATTACAAGCAGGTGTGGGGTAGTTAAGAATTTCTTGGAGTAACTGATTACTAATTTAATGCAAAATTAAGTAGCCATACAAGAAACTACTGTTTAGCTACAAAAGCATGACTAAATAACAAGGAAGGATTTGGACCTTGCATGCCTCCCTTACCTGCTGCTAACAGAGTGATGTGTCAGAAGCAGGTAGCAGCTCTGTGATGCCAGTACATCTTTATATGCTGTTCACATTCCATTGCAACATGTCACATTTGATATGGCATAATGCAATGTGACTAATTTAATCAGATGTGAAGTGCGCTACAGAAATGCATCAAGTCTGAACATTAGGAAAAAAAAAAAAAAGTTGGAGGAAAAAAAATAAAGCTTTCTCCAGTCCATGGTTGGATTATTTTTCTCATCTGGAGGGCTTCATTTTCTGAGCTTGGCCTTTTCTATTCTGACCTTCCAGCCAAGGGCATATGTCAGGAGGCTTGTATTTCCCAAAGGCAGTGACACAGTCTATTAGGTCATATGAGCTGGATCATCAAGCCTTTGTCCACCTCAACTTCTGGGCCACCATTCCTTACCCACCCCCACGTCCCCCAGCACTAACTCATGATACGATGCCCTTGCCTTTGACAGGTCGGGAGGGAAAAAAGCATTTTATTGCTGAACACGTACATAGCAGAGCTCAGAAATGAAGTGAGCTTTCTGTGGTCTGGTGCTAGTCACTTAGTAAGTCTGCATTTAATGATCTACTTCTGAAATATGACAAGGAGAAAACACAAGATTTACCAGTCCAGTTGCATTTCTAAGCCAGGGCTCAGCCTTCTTTTATTTTAGGTGATGATTATAATCATAAATATCAAAACAGCCCATGTCCACAGGAAGTTCATCAAGCTTTCAGTACTTTTGGAAAGCACATCCACCCTCATCCATTCTGGACTATCTCTTAGCCTGGGGATGTGCAGATGAACTGGCTGCCATGCACAGACATTAGCAACACTGCTCTTTCAAACACCTTTCAAACTCTTTCTTTGGGTTACTTGTTTATTTTAGAGCTGCCCCTTCTCTTTGTACATTAGCAAGGATATGGAAAGCAGTGAGAAAAGTAATTTGCTTCTTCACTATAGACTTGAGGGCCTTTTTAGTTAAGTGTGTTGTTGTTCTCAAAGAGTTGTGAAAGGGTCTTAGAGGAATTCACAAAGTGCTAGGAGAAGCCTGAGAAACACATAAACTAGTGAAAATCTATGAGCTAATTGAACCTAAGTGGAGGGCTGTACAAGGGTCAGGTAGTCCTGAAGGAAGACTGTATTTTCACAAGATCTGGGAGATAGTGCCACCTGGAAGAGAGGAAGAAGTACCTACTCCAGTTACTGTGGCAGACACTTCCACAGGATAAGACTGAAAGAAAATCTTAGAAAATAGTATGATAAAACATGTTACAAGGAAGTAAAAACTATTTATTCTGCCCTTGTCCCTGTGCTGAGCATACCTCAGCCAAAGGAGAAGTTCACGCTTCCTTCTTTGCCTCTTTGAGGACCAAGAAAACTTTGTGATGTTTTACTCCTTTAAGACTCAAACACCATAGACAGCTTTTGTGGGCTCTCTTCTCACTTCATTAGGCCTTGAAAGGCTTTGCTGATTTCAAATGAGAAGATGCTGTGTTAGCTCCTCCTCCAGTGATTTGTTTGGTTCTTATAGCCGTAGTCCTCGCCCCTTCCTCTCAGTGGAGTTACCACTGTGCTCCTGTCTAGGAATAAGGAAAGGAGGCACTTTCACAAAGGAGTAGGGCTAAATTGCAAGGTAAGTCTTGTTGTGCCAGACATGGTTTGTTGGTGTTGATTTAGCCCCAATGTTTTCCTTTTGCTTTGTAGTGTATGAGGTAGACCTGAGCTTTTATAGCTCTTGGACTCTGCTTCCCATTTTGTTGTGAAGCCAGTAACTTCATGATAGGTTCCCCCTGTTCCTTGACCTTTACTCTTAGCTTTAGGTGGACCCTAACCAAATGGCTCAAGAGACTAGCCTAAGAGCCCTGGCTCTCCCTGGGGAACAGGATGCTGCAGCAGGCAGCCAAACCCAGCAGCCTGCCAGACCTCGGCCAGTTAGATCCCGGAGAAGAAGGCGTAGACAGACAGCTCCTGCAACCCAAGGAGAAGATAAACCTAGGACCTTTCAAGGTGATCTTTGAGAAAGGGGTAGTTGTTTTTGGTGAGGAGGGGGATGAGTGCTGCTTAATTTCAATAGCTATTCCTTGTTTGTCTTGTCTGTGTGCACATTCAAAACTCCCTTGAAATAAGGGCTCAAAAGCAGAAGAGTTCTAGGTGATACCCCTATGGCTAGTACTGCTAGAATTTTCAGAGCTGCTGTTTTCTGTTGTTTTGTCTTGTGTCCTTGCTCTGGCTCTCTTCTCCAAGAGCTAAAACCTCCTGTTTACTTACAAAGAAAATCAAGAAATATCATCTTAGCATGCTTACTCTAGAATTTCTACTTTTATGTGAAATACTTCTGGCTTTGAAACTTAACTCAAGGCATCTTTATCCAGTGCTTAGAATTAAGGCTGGTTCCCCATGGTTTGAGTGGAGTTACTTGCTGGTCTCATCAATGTTACCCTCTCACTGTGCAGACTCTGTAGCTCATCAAGACAAATGTCATGTAGGATCTAGTGAGTTTGTACCTACCCAATGAGACTTAGAGAAAGATTAGCACAGTCATTTCCTCCTGGCTCTTATCCTGAGGAAGCTAAAGGCTTTTTTTTGCAGCAGAACTGCAAGGCAAGGATGTTGCCAGGTGCCTTTGTTATAACAGGTAGGCAGCTAGCTTCCAGACCTTACAGCCAGCTTACATGTGCAGGAGGCCTTCTAAATTGCAGAGCTGTTTTGTACACATAAATTTCCTCTCATGAGGAGGGAATCTTCCTGGCCAGCTCATGGAGAACTCCAAACACACTTCTGTGCTTGCTGTTCAGAGTGGTGGGAGTTCCTTAGCCTGGGAGCAGGTTTGATTGTGTAACACAAACCCTTTTCAAAGGCCACAGCTTGACCTTGATAAATATTGCCTGGGAAGATTGTCTAGCAATATTTTGAGGTCAAAACCCTCTTTCCTTAGTACTTCTGAGATGATAGACCACAAAGAAACAGAAACAAAGAACTGTTATATTTGAGGGGTGGAGGGTGTGGGAGAGGCAGAGGTGATAAAAAAAGAATTTGGGAGTAAATCAAATGGGTTAAGCTCTTGAATGAAAGGCAAAATAAAATATTGAAGCTCAAGAAAGGTTTGTAGTTGGGTTTTTACCTTCCTTCAATTTTTTTGTTTTGTTTTTGCTCTAGTCATTTGTTAATGTTAGAATGCTAGATAGACTGTAGGACTGGTGTGTACAGAGCTGGGAGAACACTGAAATACAAGAGCATTGGGGTCATTGTCCCTAGCATTAGTTCCAGCCTTAGTTAATATGAGCATGAGATTTCTTTACCTTTACTGAGAAGACAGGAAAGGCAGTTTTCAGAACAGTGGAGGCCAGCAAAAAAGAGTGCGGTTAATTTTTAATTCTGACCTTGGAAAAATGATGCTAGGTCTTGTGATAACTGATTTACTTTCTCAAAGGCTTATGGTGAGGCTGGGGGGAAATGGTATGAGACACCTTTAAGATACTTAGTGATTAGGTGATGTATGGACACTCAGACAAGCTTTTTGTTGGCTTTGGATCTTTGGGGTTTTTTTGCTTGATCTAATCTTGTTACTTTCCTCTGCAGTCTACAAGTTTAGTAGCCGTGCCCCACCCGTAAGTGCACACGGTAATGGTGGAAGCTCTCGGCCTCCTGCACTGCCTGATGATGGAGATGTTATGGGAATGATGGCTAGGTCTGCCAGATACTGGGTGAGGCAAGAACTTCCTCAATGCTGGGTCAAAGGCTGTACCTGTGCTTGTTCAGAGGCTGATCTACGAGAAGGTCATCCTTCTAGGAGCCGTGTGTTGCTACGTGATCTAGATGAAGATGACAGCTCGACCTCCCCATCTTCAATGGATGAAGACAATGGGGCAGCCAGCTCTTGGGCTAGGGTTAGAAATGATGATCGTCCCAGGAGTTTTGCAGAGGAGTATTCACTGGTTCCCTTAAGCAGACGAAAGCAATATTCTGCCCAGACTTTTCATGAGGCAGTAGAAAGATTTTTAAGAGGGTTCTGAGCTTTGGCACATCTGTTTTGAATTAGGGAGCCAAATCTGTGGAGATGCAAATGGCTGTCATCATGTGCACAGTTTATCGTAATACAGGCTGAAGCCTGCAGAGAAGCCATGAAGGTTCAAATAGAGTAAAGCTCAGTATATTGTTCTTAGATTGACAGACAGCTAGAAAGTCATTTGCATTCCAGTTTTGTCTCCTTGATATGTGTTGCTACCTTCTTCAGTAGCTTAAAAACCTTTAGTAATCATAAGGCATTAAAAATGGAAAAATTACTTTGAGTCTAAGCTAATGTAATGACTATTTCTTTTGCAATTTCAAGAGACAGAGGCAAAATACAGCCATATTTCTTTATATTTCTCAACAGTAGAGTCTCTATTTAATAACTTTTTGAAGGATATTTGAAATTCAAAGTCTTTGTTTATGCCAGTATTTCCTTTCACTAAATGCTTTAATTTAGCCTATAGAGGCCTAGAGGGTTTGGTAACTTTTTTGTGTGTGTTTTTTCTTTAACTTGATCTAAATCTAAAAATTGTATTCTACTGCATATATTTGATTATTCATATATAAGCAGTTATGTATGATAATGAGAGATAGCTAGAGCATAACCTACTTTAAAAGTCTCACACCCTTTAGCTGTTAACTTGTCACATGAATTAAAAATTAAAAAAAATAAAAAAGTGTTCTGAGGACCTTATCAAATTTTTCAGGTTTTTTTTTTTTTGAGATGATGTGTAGCTGAAAATAATGATCTAGATTTCTCAGCGGAGAAATTTTGGCTTAGACATTTTTCCTTTATTTAAGGGCTAGATTTTAGGAGTATATACCTTAGCCTAACAGTAAAATGCTAGTGTATGGTTACTGGAAAATGGCTCTACTTCAGGAACCTGATCTGTGGAGCCTAACTCCTGGCAGGGACAGGCCCCACAAATCATACTAGGTACCTGAGACTATTGTTCAAATGCTTCTGGAACTCTGTCAGGCTGGTGCTGTGACCACTTCCTTGGGGAGCCTGTTCAGTGCCCAAGCACCCTCTGTGTGAAAAACCTTTTCCTATATCTAGACTGACACAACTTCATGCCCCCTGACGCAACTTCATGCTGTTCCCTCAGCTCCTGTTGCTGGTGACCAGAGAAGAAGGGCTGTGGACTGCTTTGAGGTTTGCCCTCAGTCAAAGGAAAAAAGATAGTCCATGTTATGGAGATTCTGCAGATATTTGTGTTCTTATGCAATGTACTGACAAATGAAACACCTAACCTCTAAAGGCTTCTTGACTTTACTTAATATGCCTACTCTTGAGTCAGTCTCCTTTCACACTGGAGGCTGTCTATACATGAGGTAAATGTCACAATGTGTAGAGTTACACTAAAGAGAATCAGGCAACTTCTGCTTTATGCAACTGTTCAAACAGAGTAAGGGCTGCTGCTTTAGTCAGAGCAATTTGCAGAGCCTGCAAATTAGAGGGATGGTTTCTTTGTTTTGGTTTTGGGGTTTTTGTTTGTTTGGGTTTTTTCCCCTTCTCTAGCCATCTGTTAAAATACTGAAAGATGAATGGTAATTCCATTTGTTTCTGGGAAAGGTGAATGAGACTTCCTCTTTCTTTCCTCTTCCTTTTAGCTCCAAATTAGGTCTCATTCCCTTGAGTTATTACTGAGCGGCTTTCTAGAGCAAGTCACAAAATTTTAGGTTTTTTTGTTGTTTTGGTTTTTTTTCCTGTATGTGTGGTTTGTTGGTTTGGGTTTTTGTTTGTTTTTAAGACTTTGCTGAACTACAGTGAGACTTTTTTTTTTTTTCTGAATGTGTTACTAAGGCATTTGGCAAATCTTTGGGACCACATCTTTGGTGCAGCAGTAGTCAAGTATTTGGTAAAAAAACATTGGGACTATGAAGCATTCATGTGGCATAGCAATAGTTGCTTATTCCTTCTTGATATGTGTGTTATTTTCTACTTGGGTGTTTCCAGAAATACTTGGAGCCTTTGCACTCAGGTCCTTTAAGGACTCTAGACAAAAAAGGGAATTTTTTTCCCCAGCTGAAGCTAATAGTGTCTTTTATTTGCTCTGTATTACATCAAAACAGTATAAGAAGTATGCATAGCTCAATTCACCTGACAAGCCTGCTCTGTGAAGGTACTGCAGGGTACAATGCAGAATTAAAACTATCATCTTGTTTTTATAGCTGAAATTCTGTAAGGCATCTACAGACACCTCTAAAATTATGCCCTTGATTATATAAATTTCAGAAAGTGATATGCTTATGAAAGTCAGCCTGGCAATGTTTCATGTAGTCTTTCAAGAGCTTTAGATTCCAGGCTTGTGAAACATTTTATTTTTATTTTTTTTAATAAAACCCCTCATAAATGTCACCAGTAGGTAGTAAGATACCAGGCATTGTAGAGGTGTCAGCTTTTTGACAGCATGATTCAGTATTGTGCATTTTCAATTTGACAACTACTTAGTTTTTCCTTGTGAATCTGAGATCCTGTAAGCATTTTTGTGCATGCTTGTCTGTTTTTCACAAATGATTCTACAACTGGGATTTTTATCGCATGTTGAGTTAAACACAGGTAGAAAGGTCTGAAAGATCAAGACCTCTGAGGAAAAATCTTCTGAGGAAAGAAAAGCCTGTGAGGCAATAACTTGAGATATCTTTTAAGAAAAATAGATCAAGCAAAGCTGAGGAACAGCTTAGAAAAAAAATTAGCTGTCTCTTAAAAAAAAAAAGGATCTGAAGAGCTACTGTTTTTTTTCTTTGAGAATTTGAATTCCTGTGCTCACTTTTGATTTGGCTCACACTTTTGTGCCTGTTTGTATAGATGAGTGAAGTCAAGGGCTTCATGTCCAAAGTCCAGTGCTGAATAGCAGCTCCATGAGTCCAGAGTTTCTCATGGTCCTGAGCTTTAAGTCATAGTTTCCTTCCAGCATGGTGATTATAATATCTCATCAGTTCATTACATGGGCACAGTAATAAAATGGCAAGATTTACTTTTCTAATTATTCATTCTTGATAGATTCATAGATAAAACAAAGTAGCACAAAGCTGGGTAGCCCTTAGAATGTGAATGCATCAGGGTTCTATGTATATGGTCTGTCTAGAGGTACATTTTAACTTTTACATCACTGCAGCATCACTACTGCTGGCACCCTTCCTTGATCCAGACAAGAGAACTTGAGTATCTGGATGCCAGAGGACTGTTTGCTCTCTCCAAATATATATATGTATTTTTTTTCCCCATTTGGCTTCCTTTTTTTGGTCTGAACAAGGATCTGTGAGAACAGGTGTCCCCATGGTGCTCTTTTATAGCTTGCCTACATCTGTAGAGGTATCTATTTTCTTCAACTAAGAGCTGGCAGGAATTGGAAGGTTTGAGAGAGGAGAACAATCTCAGTGAACTTGGAGACCAGACAAAAATCTCTTGAGCACAGAGGCTGTCTTTTTTCTGCCTTTCCATCATAATTAATTCAGTGAGGCCCTGATCCATGACTGGGGCTCTAAAATAATATAAATTACTGTGACCTGTTGGAGTGAGTTCAGAGGAGACCATGAAGATGATCAGAGGGTTGGAGCACCTTTCCTATGAAGACAAGCAGAGAGCTGGTGCTGTTCAGCCAGTATAAGAGAAGGTTCTGGGGAGGCCTTAAAGCAGGCCTGCAAGAGGGCTGGAAATTGGGAAATTGGTAGGACAGGGGCATGGTTTTAAAACTGCCCTGCCCCTGAAAGAGGGCAGGTTTAGATTAGATATTGGGAACAAACTCTTAGCTGTGAAGGTGCAGAGGCACTGGAACATGTTGCCCAGGGAAGTTGTGGGTGTCCCACAACTGAAGTGTTTGTCAGGTTGGATGGGGCTTTGAGCAACTTGGTCTAGTAGGAGGTGTTCCTGCCCATTGCCATGGGAGTTAGAACTGAATGATCTCTGAGGCTGTTTCAACCCAAACCATTTTATGATTAATTATTTCATTACAGTAGTGTCCTTTTCCTTCTCCATGTTTAAGATGACACATAGAAAGGCAGTTCAAAATATTCAGAACTACTGATGCTTTTCTGTGCCTTTATAGCCAGTAGACTTTTTTCACTGCTCTAAGCAAGAAATCAAGACAATCTTCAGTAAAACATCAGGAGTTGTAGTGTTTTGAGGATTTTGTCTACTTAAACCAGTCTGTCCATGCCTACTTAGAAAGATCCAAAGAACCTGTGTCAAAGTGTTAGCTGAAGAGCTACAAATAGCATTTTATTCCTTTCTCCCCACCTCCCCCCCTGCAATAACTCTATTGTTCTTATAAATCCACAGCATTCCAGCTGTGACTTGACAAGAGCCCTGACAGTCGCAAAAGCCAAATCACAGGAGCAGCGTTCTTGTTCCCTGAATTATTTTACACAGCTAAATTTAATACTTCCCCCCACTCCTCCACCTTTCACTTTGGCAGATACTTAAGCTGCAAATTAGAGATGTACTAAATTAGCCTTCAAACCTCGCAAATGCTGTCAGAGAGCTGACTCTGTAAAGGACGTGGCTTCGATATCAAGCAGATTATTGCTTATGTACAGCAGCACTTACAAACATGTGTGTACCTGTAACTCCTGGCCTGGGTGCTGTGAGGCAGCCGGCAGGTCATTAATGTACGGTGCACACAGGACAGAGCCCCTCCATCCGTGTGCTGGAGAGGAAGAGTCAGACTTTCCAACAACCACTTTCAGTTGGCAGAGCTGTGATTGGAACCATGTGACAGTTCAAGGCAATGTACCACAGGCAGCCAATTTATTACATATGGCAATATGATTAATGGTATCAAATGTTTTTGTAAGAAAAGAAAGAAAAAAATAAAGCCCAAGAATATTGCGACGGCCAATTGCACGGAGTCCAAGGCAGTACAAATCTGTTCCATGAATTTAAAGGCAGGCAGATGAGGTTAAATGAGAGGGAGAGAGCCAAGATAATGATTACCAAGTAAGTTTCAAAAAAGAAAAGTGTGTAGAATGTGCTCATGAGCAACAGCCCTTTTTCTCTCCTGTCTTGTGTCCTTAATGGATATAGGCTGGAACAGGTCACTGAAACTAAATGGCCTCCTGCTCTTAACCTCTCTTTCTGTAATCTAAAGACTAATTAGTGGTATCCAACAACACTTACAGGGCAAACAACAGCAGGTTAAGAGGCAAAAAGGATTGTAATTTTTGTGAAGACTGCTTTGGTAATGATTTTGTCTTTTTTTAAATTAAAGGTTTTGGTTTAACACACAGACGGTTTGTTTCTGTCAAAACAAACACACCTGTTAAAGGTGCTATTACTGAGGGAAAAAAATCAGGAAATGCAAGTACGGAGGTGATGCCTGCACATCGCAGGATCTTTCTTCCCTGGTCTCTTGCTGTCCATCCTGCTGAGTCAAGAAGTCGTGGCATAGTTTTTGTCTGTGTTGGGTGCCCAGATAGGAGCTGGGCACAGTTTGGGAGCCTGCAGAGCATAGAGGCACTTCCTCAGAGTCGGTCTGTAGAAGGCTGTATTGCTCTGGAGGGTGGGACTGGATGCAGGTTGGCTTATGCTGGTGTGCCTTTGTGCCACAGAGTAATCCTAAGCACCTCTCAGTTGCTAGTGGTGGCACAGCTGAAGTTGTTATTAATTATGCCCATCTAAAAGGTTTCACTCATGCCACCTTTCATGAGCTTCTCTGGCTAGCTCCTAGGGCTTCATGTTTGTAGGTAGGGCTGTGTCCCCTCCCAGTCTCCTTGAGTGCAGCTGGGCATTGTGCACATGATCAGTACCTTACCTGGGCTGTAGAGCAAGTGAGGGATGGAGGAGCTCACCTGGATATAGAGGTGTAAGGTGGGAGCTGCTGCCCCTCAGCAACAGCTCATACACACCAGAGCAGCACTGGAAGAGACATATGGGGTATCATCTTATGTTTTCACCTAACCAGGGCTGTGCTGGCCTCATTTTAATTTGATCTGTATAAAGACTGCCTGAGCATTCCTGTCAGTGCTTAGACAGTGCCCCCTTCACTTCCACACAACTGCATGATTTGTTAAGACTTGTGTGTTGGGATACTGGGTGGCTGATGGCATCGCTGCTAAAAACTGCACATGCATTAGACTTAAATCTCAGCATCCCACAGAAGAGAAACCCAATGCCCAATGCCTTTTGCCTAATAACTACAGCAGTTGCAGACTGCTGCCTTCCCCAGGGTAGCTTTGAAGGTACAGAGCTGCTGGTCCTGAGTGAGCACAGCTACAAATATTTGGCATCGAAGCATGATTTCTTTTGTCTACTCCTTTTTTCTCTTTTCTCACTCTACTGCTATTATCGATGGTAGCACAGCCCTTTTGTTAATACCCAAGACTCCTTTGCCAGAGTGCTGTAATACACTGCATGAAGAGCAAGGTATTTATACCTCTCTTGCCTCAGCACAGAGCATACGGCAGGAGGTCTGATATGACCTGCTGCTGCATTCCGTATGGCTTGTGGCCACATGGTTCCTCTTCTCCGTGTGTGTGTTTATTATTGTTGGATAATGCTAAGGCTTATAGTCATGTGGCCTGCCAAGGGGATTTTGAAAGGCTTATTTGGTCTTCTGTCAAGGAAAAGATTTCCTATACTTTGTGCTAAAGAAATAGTATTTGATGTAGGTGCTGAGACTTGCCCTCCAGAGGTGCCCATCTGTCTCTCTGCTGAACATGGAGGGAGCTGACTGCCCTGACCACAGGAACTGCACCCACCCTAACTTCCAAAAGCGGGTGATACGAATTCCCCCTCCCCACAGGTGCCCCAGTGTGTACCTCACAGCACTGTGAGCTCCAGCTTATGAGAAACAGGCTGGCTGTACGTGCCTTAGCATTTTAACAAGACATGGAAACCTTTGAACAAATTGCCAGAAAACTTTTAGCAGGGCGAGTGTGCGTGAGCGCTGCCTGCACCAAGTGACCCTCTTAACGCCAGAGAGGGAGAGACAAAGTGTGGCACAAAGAACGAGCAAATGAAAGAGCTGGCTTGCAACTCTGATCCTTATGGACTTTTCTTGAGCTCTAGCAACAAAAAGTGTAACTCTTGTGATGAATACAGTCCTACTGTTGTATTCCTACCTTCCAACAATAATTTCAATTGAACCCTACAGCATGTGGAGTCCCTTTGCTTTTTAGGTCATAAAAGCAGTATGTGGAGTAGAGACTTAAAAAATGGACTTTTAAAAGACTCCAATGCCTCAATCTCTCCAAGAATTCGACTGATAAATCTCCTGTGTAAAATGATCACATTTTATAGAGAAGAATCTTTGTTAGACATTCATTAGCAATAACATGTGAGCCAATTTAGGGAATGAAACCTTTCTTCTATATAAAACCCACTGTGGTCACTAAAACTAATGACTTTTTCGGCCTACCACCCTTTAATTCAGTAGTGAAGCACGTGAATTTCCTGTATTGCTTAGTTCTCCAACAATTTGTTTATCTTTGAAGAGCAGGTCCCTGACTGTGTGAACTCGGGCATATCCAAAAGGTTAAGTAATAATAAAAAAGTAGATCAGGGCCATAAATGTGGTATTTAAAATCGTGACAAAATTCTGACTGTATTGAGGAGGTCTGGAAGAAGAATGGTTAATGGGCTTACTTCTATTTCAGCTCATCTCCACATGAGAAGCAGCCTGAGCAGGAGAGAATTGAAAATATGATATGAATTTAAGTGCTCTGAGGCTGATCTGAACCCATCAAAGCTGGTGCAAAAAATTCCACTGGCTTCAGTAGCTTTTGGAATACTTGATGCTTGTTACCAAAAATAAAAAGAAGAAGAAGAAAAAAAGGAAAATTAAATTTTTAGCCACCATGCAAGAAGGAACACTTCGGGTTCAGATGGGGTTTTTGTGTGTTTTTCTTAGATACTTAATTTTTGAGTGAGATACAAAGATGAGAGATACAAAGATGGTAGAATTAAAAAAACTTTAACAGGCTGAAAAACATAGAAAGGCATTTTTAAAATAGCTGACAATGGGAAGATTTACTCTTATGTTCAACTAAGGCAAGTTGTAAAGAGGAGAAAGAGGCAATTGGCCTAATTGTAAAACAAATTCTGTTCTGCTTTTGCCAAAGCTTTATCTGTGTTTCTGGGGGGGGATGTTAGCTGTAATGTGCCTTGCCTGAAGGGAAGACCAGAGTGTTTCAGGGCTTCCTTTCAGCTGGAGTGCCAGGCTTTCCTTACTGTTTAAAGGAAGAGTTGGAAACTGCCTGTGTACATCTTGTCCAGATGTGGAGCCAAGGCATGAGCTACTGCCTAGCAAGTGCTCTTGGGTCCTAGAGCTTGGGAAAAGACAATGGGTTTCTTAGAGGTCTCACAGATTTATTTTTCCTTGAGGAGTACAAAACTTGAAGCCTGTTTTGTTTTTACATATTCTGCATAAGAATACAAGCATCTCTATAAGGCACAATTCCTTAGTGCCTAATTTGCTTCTATTATATTCTAGACAAATTAAGAACAAAACCATATGGGAATGCACGCAAAAGTGTCAGCGACTGAGAGTCAATTTCCTGGGATTTTAGCTGAAATTTTAGTTCCCAAGTTGCTTCTAAAACACGAATTAGGTTCCTGAGTCACTCAGGAACTAAAGAAAATCTTCCTTTGAAATGTGACGGGGAGCTCAGACAGAGCAAGAGTGACACACAGTCCTTGGGGCATGACTGCCCAGAGGGAGTGATGGCAAAGCGCCTTTCATGTTAGCTTAACATTTTTAATGCAACTTATTAAGAAATAACATTAACAGAATTGTGCAAAGAGGCGGTAGATCTGGCTGGATGAAGAGGTTTTAATGGTGCTAAAGAGTGCACGTAGTGCTTGGAGTGGTGAGACCTCAGAAGTGCTGGAGTGCACTTTGGTCCCTTAGAAAGGTCTGGTCCAGCCTCTCCAGAGCAGTGGCACATTGGAACAAGAGCAGTGGATGTCTGTGCTGGCACCCACTGGACGCTCTCCAGGCTGTCCTGGTATGAGGATTTGTTGATTTTCCCTAGCTTGGGAAGCTTGTGCTGAATTTCATGATCCCTTGATGTCAAGGTACTGTCAATCTGTAGGCTTTCAGAAGTCTCCTTCTTGGCTGTGTGTTCCTGTGGGCTCCTTTGTGCTGACAGGAGATGGGTGATGGAATTGACTGGCTCCAAGTTAATCCAGCAAGGGGGTGAAAATTGATTTTCATCTAGAACAGTTTCCTGATCTGGCTGATGTCATGGCTGTGTGGGGCTAATGCTGTCATGAAGGAAGGAGCCAGCCTTTACACCAGGAACCTCCACCTGTTTAAATCTGTTGCAGTGTTGCAGAACTGCAGTGTAGCTAAGACCCAGCAGATGAATTTTGAAATATTTTTCTCTGTTACAGCAGAAAGACTTTTAATTTACCCACATATTATGACTTCTTCATTAATAAGGAGGAAAGTAAGTAACGAGACAATGTGTACAAAATGAACAGCTTCGTACCATAGCAAGTTGACTGGCGAATTCTTTCATGAATGTTCTCTGTGTGATATTTCTATAGTATAATAGATTCTGGCTGTTCACTCTAATAATTCTGAGCTTCAGGGTAAGATTTTATTTCTCTTTTGAAAGTAATATAATCAGTGGTGCTAGCACAAAATTCCCTGTGTGTTTTTGTGCATCCTTAACACTTCTTGGGATGAAAGTGAAACTTACATTATTTAGAGCAGTTCAAAGAACTAAGTTCCTTCTGTAATGGTGGTTCCTGCTAGAATTCCTTATGAAAAAACATTAACCAAGCTAACTGTACTACAAAGCATCATAGGTATTCTATGTTTGCAGAAGGAATAGGTCTAAAAAAGCTTTTAAAAATGTTAGTTTCTTTGTACAAAAGGCGTATTTTAAAAGTCACCTGAGGACAATGTGGATATTTGTCTATCCAGGAATTTTATTTATACTCTATCTGTGTGAACAAAGCTCCTGGAGATGAGGGCAAAGGGTTTTTGGCAAAGCATGAGGTAGCTTAGGACAATAGTGATGCAGGCACTAGCACGTGTTTTGATTGAACTTTTTCTTTGCTTGTTAGTTTAGATTCACTGCTCTGCTGAGAGGATCACAGAGCTTCCCTTCCTTTCCTCTGCTTGCCAGGGGGAGAGGACCACTCCTGCTGCATCCATTCAACTCCCAAGCTCCCGATCATTTTCTTGATTTCCTGTGAAGCTCCCTATTTTTTTTCAAAGGAAAGTTTATCGAATCCTCTCCCTGCAGAGCTAGAGCTGTGTCTGTGGCAAGCCAGACTGCACAGTTGGAGAACTTGCTCAGGCAGTTCTTCCCAAGGCACAGGGCGGAATGAGTTTCTCATCTGCTGGCACAAGTGTGTAGCTACTAAGTGGTTCTCAATATTATAGGGTCTGAGTTTTCCCTTGAAATTGCACAAAGTTTCCCATGCAAGAAGAATAACTTCAAAACCAGAATGTGGTCATCTGTGCCAGACACATCCTTCCACTGTCTTCCCACAGTTGTTTCAATCTCTCTAGTGGCATCCAGCCTATTTGCTTCAAGACTGAGAAGAGCTTTCCTGCTGCCTCCTGGGCAGCAAGGACCTTTCCTTATGCTTGAACAGGCAGATCTCCTTCCCTTCCTCTCCTCAGTACTGTGCTCAGCTATTCATGCACATGTCCCCAAGGCTTTCACAGGACTTAGCTGGGGAAAGCTAAGGTCAGCCTGGAGTAACTGTTGTGTTTTAGTATGTGGTTGCTGTCCTGTGAACTGGATTTCTTTGTAAGAATATTCACAAACCAGAGTAACTTCTGTGTTTATTTTTTTCCCTCCAACCAATTTTATCAAGGTTGGTAAGATATTATTGTCTGGTTCACAGGACTGAATGTTCATGAATAGATAGTAACTCATCACCTTATGATTTTTATCCATTACTACAAACTTCATCTTCGATGGTTACAGCAATTAAATTAGACCTTGCTATGTCTGAAAAAAGGAAAATATGATGTCAAGCCCTGCTATTATGAGGATTCATTAGTAAACAAAACAATCTTTTTGACAAATCATGCCTGGGGTTTTAAGGAAAATATGTTTATCTGTTTCAACAGCAATAAAACTACTAGTGGGAATTCTCCCATCACCTACACATATACACATGATCCCCTAAAACAAACATATGCAAGTACTTAACAGATGGACAAATGAACCTTGGGATGAATGTATTACAAAAACAGAGCAATCACTGTGTTTTTCAGCAGGAATTATATTAACATCTAAGGACCAGCTTAGAAATACTTTGATTAACTGGAAACATAGGCTCAGTAGCAAAATCAGATTAGGTCTTCGTTCCTTTTATACGGATAATATATAATTTGTGCTGTAAGATTTTTAGATGGCATGGATCTGTTGTTGGATGAATTTTTTTTTTCTTTGTCTTAAACCAGTAGCAGTTTTGCTATCATTTTTTTCACCCTCTCTGCACACTGAGGTCCTACAGTAGTTTGAGAGCTGAGGTTGCCCTGATGCCCTTGAGGAGTACTTTTTGCTACTCAGCTGTGCAAAATGCCATGTGTTGCTTCTCTTCACTGCTCTGCAGAGATGACTGCATTGCAGTGGACTCCTATCAGTTCACTGTGAAGCCTGTTGTAAGTGTCTTTTTGATGGCCTAAAAGAGTCGCAGAACATTTTTAAAAGCTGAAGAGACCTACAATGAAAGCTAAATTAATGGCCAAAACAGATCTCTAATCTGACTATTTCAGATCAGAGATTTTGGTTTTGGAGGCTGCCTTAGCAAATTTTGTATTGTACTGTGGGATGAATTGCATTACAGAAAAATGAGATAAGATTCATAAACATAAAATCACCTCTGCAGCTTAACTTGTCTTTGGATCCCTGCCTTTGCATTCTTCTCATGTGAAGAAATGCAATGAGATCCTCTCAACCAGTGTAGCATTATAAATTATAAAAGGAACATCAATTGAGGTGTTAATAAGCCTTCACCTTAGCACCAAGATGTGATACAGGGTCTTTTCATTATCAAGGTTTTGTTGAATATCCATCAGGAGGAAAAGTGCTCTGCTCATCCTGCCCCCAGTGTCTCAGCTTTCCAGTGCGGCAAGCTTTCCAGTTGGGAGTTTTTACATTTCATTTCAGGGGTAACAGCAGGCACCATGGTTTGTAAGGGGCTGTAGTGGTGATGTGTCAGCTTACTTCCCATTTTATTTGGACTAAGAAGCTACCAAAGCAGGTAACTTTTGATTCTACACATCAGGTACCAGCAGATACAGAGTCCCAAAAGTCAGTCGTTGACTATAAGGATTTCTGCCTCATTTCTAGATAATAAGATAGATAAGGTTAATCTTGTCCTCTACGGTTCAGGATTTTTCCTTCAAGTAACTAAGACAAACAAATATTTTGAGGTTTGGAAAATTTCTGTGCCAAATCCACTTGTAAATTAGGAAGATACGTGGGGTTCTTTTTTTTTTTGCCAGTAAGCTCTTCTAACTAATAGATAAATAACCCAAACTGGATATCAGTTACTATCTCAAAATTTTTCTTCTATTTATGGGAGCCTCCTAGTTTTCCATGACTGAAATTTTCCTTCTGAGGTGATTTTATGTTACGAAAATGTGGTTGTTATTATTAGGAATATCCTTTAGTCTAGATTGGGATGAATGAGATTTGGGTAAGCTCTCCCAGCCTAATGTCAGTTTACATTTCTGTGACTGAAATAATAATTTTGCAACATTAATAAAGTCCTGTACATTTGATTCAGAGGCCATTAAGGTCAAGAGTGAGACCGCCTGTGTCAACTTCTGAGTCCTCGGGGAAGTATCCCATGTCTTAACTGACTTCATCAATATCGGAATCACAAGGTGAGGCTACGAATGGTGCGCTACAGTGCTGGGAAGCTCTTTGCTGCTATTCCAGAGGCTCAAGTTTCCTCACACTGATGCCCTGGCATGGACCTTTGGAGGTCACCTTGCTATTACATTATGACTACATTTCCTGATCATTCCCTTTCCAAAAGACTTTTGTTCCCTGGAAGGTGCCACGTGAATAAAGTCATATTAAAAGACAAGTAAAGCCACCAGCAACAAAAATTATTCTCTGCAGATTTAGTAACTGCTACAGCATCTTCTTTCCTCTCTATTCTATTTCATTGACATTGGCAATAAAAAATAATCACTTAGAGACAATGTCCTTGCAGGCTGGCAGTAAGTCTAAATGGCAACAGCTAAAAAGACTCAGAGAAGAACATTTAAGTTACATCTATTATTGCTTTGGCTTTTCAAAAAATGTCAGAAATAAAGTCTCTTGCTCAGCATTTGTGTATGCTTGCTGGGATGGGAGGAGGCAGAAGATATTAAGATACTCTTTCTGCTATTATTACTAGCTGCTAGATGGAGTGATGACTATATAAAGAAGGTGGCAGATACTGAATTTGTGCTTAGAACAAAAGAAAGCTCTAAAATCAGACAAAGCTTTATTTTGGCATAACCACAGCATTTTTGGTGAAGACCTTGCTGTGCCCTTCCCAAAGTTAATGCTCTATTCCCCACTGTAAAAGCTGAAGAGGAGTACTGAGGGGTCCCACCACATTTTCTCCCTTCTGTCCAAAAATTGGTTTCATATTTTCCTTTCCTTCATGTTTCCAAGCACTTTTCTTTATGAACAGAAACATAGCACAATAAATGGTCTATCTTTTAAGACGACACATTGTGACAGATCCCTTAGGAAAGCTGCAGCTGGGTTGACATTTTTGTCTCATCACTGCTCTGAAGAATGGTTTTGTTTGTGAATTCAGAGAATGACTCACATAATGACCAAATAGAAGCGCATTTCTTAAACATCATAGGATAGCAGTAACTGCATGGTTGGCTCATGTTCCTCTGCCTGTCCATGCTTGTGTAGACTTAATGATAGATGTTCTTCTGTATGGAAGGACAAAAATCTCCAGAAAAATCTGGGCATT
>VXBU01004390.1:297-33322 GCA_013400315.1 Bombycilla garrulus | reverse complement strand
GGGGGAACCAAACGTTCTCACCCGATAAGACTCAGCTTAGGCTGGAGTACATTTCGGTGGTCACCAGATGTCGCTACAGGACACAAAAGAATACATACACACCGCAGCTCAGGTGATCAGGAGAAGAGCGTTTTTTATTTGTGACCTCGTCTTTTATAGTTTTCCAAAAGTTTCAGTGGATTGGTTAGCTCAGGTGATCAGGAGAAGAGCGTTTTTTATTTGTGACCTCGTCTTTTATAGTTTTCCAAAAGTTTCAGTGGATTGGTTGGTGGCAATGCCACCTCTCCAAAGACACTGAACAGACCAACAGTCCATCAAATTTCTCCTCCTCTATGAAAGAATGCAAAAACAGTGAGTTTTTTACAGAAAGTGTGTGAGAAAGTTCTTTACAAATATCAGAAGGCTTAGAAAGTCTTACAAAAATCAGGGCGACACTACATCAACAAGTTCCTAAAAATAATAGTCAAAAAATAATTAACAAACAAAAGTTTCTGTTGAAACAGGATTACCCACCTTTATTTGGAGAAGAGCTGACTCCAAAGAAGCTACCTAATGTGTCAGGATATGCTCAAGAGGAGACCTTTCTAAGGAGGGTACATGTAGACATCTTCAGGAAGAGCCTGTAGGCAGCCAGAGCAGGGCAGGAATCCTGGGACAACACTTTCAAAATAACAATCGTAGGGTAACTCTCTAGGCACAGTCTCTGCTCCAAGTGAGTCACAAAAATAACTATGGTAACAATTACAATAACTGTTCTTACCTGCTCATATACAAACTTACCTTCAAATTACTTCAAAACGTTTTAGAAGGCAAATCCTTCCAGACCAGATCAAACCTTTTAAGCTTGATCCACTCAGCCACCTGATACCCCAACATGATCCACATTTGCTTCCTGTGGCAGTAAATATTTCAGTGTGGTTTCATAGCATTTCTTATCACACAGAAGTCAACACCTGTCCTTGATAATGCCAGAAAAGGGAAATCAAACTAAGGAATCTTACAAAAGTTTTGGCTGGACTGAAATCTAAGCTCTTGGCAGATGACTGGGTTTCCCAAAAGCAAGGTATGTGGGAAATGTCCAAGTTTCAGCTGTTCTAAGTAGCAGTCTATCAAACAAAAAGGTGCACTTGCAGGTTAAGTGTCAATGTATGTATTAGTATTCAGCCTAGGAAATTTTTAAAAATGGCTATTAGACATAAGAGAAAACAGGTTAATGAGTATTTTATGAATAGTGAAAGATCATTGGTTAATATATGGCCTCATTAGGATGGCAACAGGCAGGACTGCTGGCTCCTTAATTAACAACCACTGAAGTCACTGCTGGAGCATAGGGCTGTTTGTTGGCTGTCAGAATCAGTACTAGCAAAGCTGAGATGCCTAGATTTCATCCCCATATTCTTTGGTCTGCAAGAAAAAAACAAAACAAAACCAAACTCCAACCAGCCTGAAAAAGATCTGATTTCTGCAGTCCAGCCAGTCATACAGAAATTTTCTTTTTAAACATTTCCTTCAGGCATAACTAGGGAATTAACAACTGAAGTGGAAGAAATGGATGATGTCTATTTGAGCAGTACAAGGAATGATAAAAGCAGTATTAGAATTTACACCTTGGGGACAGAAGTGAAGTTTTAGAAACATTGAGCAGTGTCGAGAGGTTCAGATGTCATCTCCATCTTCAAAACATTGTACCTATCCCAAGAAAAAAGAAATCACTACTGTATACTGCTCCAGGTCTTCTCTGACAGCTACATCAACTGTCAAAGATGATGTATTTTTAATCAAGAGCTCCACACAAGACTTTTAATTAGCCATTGTGCATCACAAAAAACGAGCATCACAGTGCTCTCACACTTGCTAAACTGGCCATCTGCAAGGCAGGAAATCAAAGTCTGAGTTTCAATTTTGCACTGCACAGTTCTTACAAGATTTGCCTTACTCATTTGAGGAGATAACAAGGTGTGTAACAATGCTTGTCTACAGCCAACTTATTTCATTGAGATCTAGCCATATACTGAAGCTGACAGTCTATTTTCTTGCTGAGATGGTTTCTAAGCAGATAATGAAGGCTGATCACAGAGTCAATATTCTAGAGTCAAAGATTAATGAGAAAAGATATCAGCAGGAGTCATGATAATCTCTGGCTTTCTTCACCCTTTACCTGCCATTTTAGAAATAGTAATTGATCTCATTAAAGTGAGTGTTATTATGAAGAAAAAACCCACAACATTCATCCAGACAAGTACTCGTGTTGTTCTGAGCAAACACAGGCCAAAAAGCTCTTTGGTACATGCCTATTAAAAACATTTTGCTCCTGTACAAGGAGCAAAAGAATACCTTTCACTATCATAACTGTCACTGCATGAGGAGGATGCCACCCCATAACACATTACTATTGTACTACAGTAATAATATCCTGCCACAGGCATGGGAGTTTATCTCAAACCATCCTCGTTTAACCAGTGGGAGGCAAAAGACAGGAGAACTTACAGAAAACATGAGAACTTAAACTTAGAGGAACAAAGAACTTAGACTACAAGAGTATGGCAGATTTGAGTTAAGCAATTTTAACAGCTTTGCTTGTTAAAGAAATAAACAAGAAAAAAGATCCATTTCAGCTCAAGCAGGTCCTGAGAAAAACATTGTTAAATGCCAGTTTCTGTAACACAAACACCCTGTCTCTCCTCAGCCCTGTCCTGTCCTGTCCCTGCCCTTTTACTGCTGTTTGATGTGAGGTGGCTTTGGGGACAAATCTGTAATTTACATGTTCTCATTTCTAGCAAGATTCGTTACTGATCTGCCACCCATTCCTACAGATATTAAAAAAATAGCCATACAAAACATTCCTATTAAAAAACCCAGCTTCTTAAAGATTAAATGTTTGAAAACAGTATTTTATTCGAAGTAAAATACAAGATACATATGAACAGGGACAGATGAACAAGTAGAATGCACTATTAGGCAACTGACACACAAATGCAAGGCAGAGAATAACAAGTAGAAGACTCAAAAGAAGTAAGCTGTTTCCTGGTGAGGTTACATTAAGAAAGGAGATGAAAACACCTAAAATAACTTATTTCCCAAAAAAGTTGCTCCACTAACTTTCCTATGCGTATTTAGATTATCATCTCAATATTAAGAATACTGGCAAAATGAGAATCTGTCTTCTGATGTTCAAATTTGCTTTAAATCAATCAAAGTAAAAAAGCACAACTTTATTTGAAAGGGTTCAGCACTTTGGCTATAAAGCATATTTATCTCATTATCTAATGAACATCCTCTAGAAAAATGCTACTGACCACACTTTGCTGAGCTATGACATGTCCAGCTTGAAGTAACACTACAGAATCAGTGTTTCTTTTTTGCTCTTCCTACTGATGCAATTTTTACATATAATGCTACTATAACTATACAAAAGTAACAACTGAAGTTTCCACCCTGAAGACATCCAAAACTCTAATGCACATATTTTTGGTCTTTTTCCCCCCCGTTTTTTTAACAAAAATAAAGTCCTTTTATTGTAGGGAATGTTTTCAGTTCTTCAACGAGGTCCTGTTTGCTGTTTCTCAAGGAATGTCAACAGTTAACCATTAAAAGCATGACTGCAGAAACTAATACCTATAAATTTTAAATTTACAAGGAAATAAGGTAAGAGTTTCAGTGTGAAATTAATATTAATAAAGAGTTATTTTAAACACTGGAAGCAAAGAATACACCATTCAAAACAAAAATTAATGAAAAATAATACCAGTCTATATTTTCTTTCCATGACAACTTCTGATATATCAGATCCTTTTTGGTATTTCAGTCCTCTGACTCATATCTGAGGATGAAAAAGAATAAGTAGAAAAGTAATTAAAACAGACTAGAAAATACCCCAAAGACATTTTGTTTCTAAAGAAAATACAAAACTAAAGAAACAAATTACACCCAAGAGTGACACATTTCTGTCAAGGTTTACTTGACTGTATGTATGTCTTAAGCCACAGACAAATTTACTTTTTAGCCTATTTCCTCCTTTTAAAACTGTCCAGTTACCAACCAATAGAATGAAGGAATGACCTACCCACAAATTGCCAAAGCACCTGGAACATCTCCCATCTGTATCTCTGTGTGTCACACCTGAGGCCTTATCTACCACAGCCATGAATATCCTGTGTCCTCTCCATACTAAATTCTCTCACTACTTGCTACATGGCAGCTGCTGTTGCACAC
The DNA here is from genome assembly GCA_013400315.1 of Bombycilla garrulus. NCBI lineage: Eukaryota > Metazoa > Chordata > Aves > Passeriformes > Bombycillidae > Bombycilla > Bombycilla garrulus. Next base: position 29,110 of record VXBU01004390.1, on the reverse strand, counting down.
ACCAGCCCTAACCACACCAAACATCCATTCAAAGGATTGGTTTATCAAGGCACAGCCTATTAGAAATTCTTTTTAAGGAAAAATGTTCTGAGTGTTTTAGAGACAAAATGGGAGCAGAACGTGGATCCAGAACAAGGATCTTGTTGGGACAGACAGGGCAGCACCACTTACTTGGAAAGTCTTCTACGCAGATCCTTTATCAGTTCATTCTTCTTGGTGAGAATCTCTTTCATGTTGCGATAGGCAGCTGTTTGCTGGAATTTCTTCTCCAGTTCCTACATAGCATCAACATACTATCTACATATTATGAAGACTAATATTTTTTTAAAAAATTACTTGCTTTTCCTCCTCCTAAGTTTGACATTACTAGTTTTCCATAACTTACTCAAAGTTAGATAAAGTCAGGTGGTAGATTCAAATGAGATTACTGGGGCAGCCACGGAAACACCAACTTCATTTGCTAACAAAATCAGGCTAAAAGGCTTCCGAAGATTTGGAATACACATTTCACTTAAAAATTTCTATCCAGAAAATAGGCAATTTCTTAATATTCATCTAGTTATAACTATGCAGTTAGTCATGGGTTTGCTATTTTATGTATAACATACTTTTCCACTGAAATAACGAAAATACGAGGGCAAAAGTGTAGCCTGGTAAACTCTGCATCTGTAGCTTGTGCTTGTTAAATTACTAAAATGTGAGTAAGGAATTAATGTTCACATTACAATAAAATGCTAACCTTTTCAGCTGTGGATAGCTGATCCTGAACCTTCAGTAAGTCATGTTTTGTTGTCACCAAGTCTTCTTCCAAGAATTTTTGGTTTGTAGCAGTGTCATTCAAAGTCTTCTCAAACTGGGATTTCAAAGCTGCCACTTTATTCTCCAGTTCAGTGATATCCTGGTTTGCATTATTCTTCAACAGAAGAAATATTTAAAATATGTCAAATTCAAGAGAAGAAATAACTAAAATTTTAAGTGCAAAATTCCACACAAAGTAGGTACATTTTAATTTTTAATAATGATGTACAAGTTACTCCTGTAAAGCCTAAATGGGAAATGCTTCAACTAAAAAAAAACGTTAGAGCAGAGACTGATTCATAACTTAAAAAATTGTTAATGAAATCCTTTTAAAGATGGCTGGAATATCTTCTCAGCCAAGATGAGATTTTAAGCTCCTGTACTTCGCTTCCTCAGGAATTAGAGCCAGAGGATGAATCATATTACAAGAAGTTATTTACCATACAGAAACAGTAAATTACCATTTAAGATCTGAATGCCTATGCTACAATGTATTTTTGAAACATTTCCAAAGCCCTTTGTGAGGTACTAGTGGGAAAGACTGAAAGTGTTACAGCTCACACTCTCAGTCAGGTACCAACATTGCATTGTTCTCAGGTGTCTTACACAAAGAGACTCCAAGTTGCAAATCAATTTTCCTGTTTCCTTACACAAAGAATCAACTCAAACTTTTCTGAACGTCGTCTCTGGGTCATAAAACATAATAATCATGTAACTCTTCCATGGATTTTCATTTAAGTAAAACAAAAAAAAAAAAAAAAAAAAAACAAACATGAAGCATTCTCAGGTTTCAAAGCTCAATTTCAAACTTAAAAGTGTAACAACTTAGGATGAGGCTGAACCAGAAGCACCTTAAAAACAACAAAATCTAAAATTCAGGAAAGCCCTGTTCCTTTTTCTGTCTGGAACTTAAGACTTGAGAATAGGAAACCACTTGATAGTAGTACCTGTGCAGAAGAAAAGCTTATTTTGAATTCTGAGACAGAGTCCAAGGCTGCAGTGTTGAAAAGCACTACATACGTTTTGTATGTTTAACTTGTTAATTTCTAACCATAAGTCAATTATGCAAAAATTCTAAATCCTCAAATTAAACTGATCCAACATAGTAGTTACTCCCAGTTACTGCTGGGAGTTACTCCAGTTACAGTTACTGCGACTCACACTATCTCTGTGGAGCCATCTATTAACTATTAATTAAAAAAAGAAAAAAGCAATCTGATGAGTTGATCTTTAAGAACCAATTGTGGTTTGGCAGTCATTTATTTGTTCAAAGAGTTTGAAATCTACTGCTTTATGAGTACCAGGGAGAAAGGGACGGATTACAGAGAGCAAATTAGGACATGAAAGCTGAAGATACTCAGCAGCCCTGACACTGAGGTCAATTCATATTTAACCAGAAAAGCAGGATGAGATTTGGTTCCAATCTTTTAACACTACAAACAGTATTATCCAGGATTTAATACACTCCCTTAATATTTTAAACCTTTAATAATTTAAATTTTAACAAAACAGAGAAAGAAAATATTTGCCATAACTGATTAATCAAGTTCCCTATTAAAAATATTTCTGAATACAGTTTTGAAAGTTACTAAGTAAACTTCTAACATATTAAGAAACCGAGTACATACCATAAACCAGGTAGAAAGCAAAATAAAAAGAAATCAGGATTAAAATATGAAAATTAAAATAAAAATGTTATATTATCTTGAACCTTATTTCCTAATCTGTAAATACTGCAGGAATTTTAAAGTCAATTACTCAAAATAATGGGATTAAAGTGTTCTAATTTTGTTGAAAGCCTGAACTGAAATGTTTTAAATTTAAGACACAATTACATATGAAAGAACTTTGAAAAATACTCATTATGGACAAATAGATGTAGAAACTTTGAAAAATACTAAGGCGACCTGAAGAGATTTATTTGTGTCAACATGACTTGAGGCTTCTTTTTGCCAGCAGCAACTCACTACATTGGAGTCCTCATTTACAAAACAGATTAAGAACCTCAGTAATAAAAATAAATGGTAAAACATTTTTAACAATGTGCTGATACAGGGAGAACTATTAAAAAAATCAAACAAGCAGCAAGTCTAGCTTGCTTGTGTCAACATCAAGTGACAAACGCATGAAGAATTAGAGTTTTATTGTTGCTCTAAAAACCAAGTTAGGTATCATTCTTTCATTAGTAAACATGAAGAAACAAACAGACATAGATTTGTGTCTGTTAGTACACGTACCAGCCCTGGGAATATAAATTCCTGCTGGTTCCTGAATACCCGTCATAACATCAACTAATGTTATGGATTACCTGCTGACTGACAGACCAGCAGGAACAGACAATGTCAGCAGGAACAACACAAACTCTTGCCTTTGCCAGAAGAGAAACACACCATACAGACCAACATTTTCGACATACTGGCAGCACTTGTGTTAAACAGGAGCAGAGGGATATAATTATATTTACTTTCTGATCTCCTTGGATCATCTCTAAATCCCTCAGTGACTTCTCCAACTTGGACTTCTCATCTAGGGCAGCTGTAGCCTGCAATACATTGAAAATTTAAAACCTCAGAAATGTATTTTAAATGAAAACATAAGAATAATAACCATGGGATTCTTATTTAGATATTTTAAAATATGTAACCAACATTAAGCATCCAAGATTACAGGGAATTTACCTGTGTTTCTATGGTCCTCAGTCTGGTCTTCAATTTTTCATTTTCTTCTTGGAGATGAGCAACTGTCTTTGGGATAAAGAACAAGAAAATGTTTGTGAACACCCTAGTGCCATTTTGGATTTTGCAAATATTTTGGGGAAGAAAATACACTTCCTAACTTAGGAAACCAAATGAGATCCTAAATGCTTATAAAAATGGCCTTCATAAAAAAATCAATAATTCATTAAGTTACTGTGTTTTTTGTCCCAGTGAGAAAGCAACTTAAGTCTCCAATTCTACTGTAACATATAGGGCTGTTCACTTAAACACATGCTTTACTGCATTGAGATCACTGAGATTGATATCTTTTTAGTATCAAGATTCATGATTAAAAATTGCATGTTCAGGGATGCAAATCTCATTGTTGCTCATAATTCATATTTTCAATCAACAGGTAAGTAAGAATTTATCTGCAGTTCCTTTTCAAAAGAGACAAATACCACGTTACTGCATATCCTGTTCTGTGTCACAGGAAATACACACGTTTTATCAGTCAGAGTAAATCCACCACATGAAATTTGAATGATTTGGGAAAAAAAAAAAAAAAGATAACAGATGTACTTATTCAAGAAAAACTTACAATTTTGAAATTATTTTTGAAAGGGAATTACATTAGCCTATAAGCAAAATACAAGTCTGAATTCTTGAATGCTTTAATTATTGTAGTGAGTAACAACAATTTGAGACAGATGTACTCAATTATTAATTTACTAGCATTTTACTTTACATTCTGGGATATATACCCTGATGTCTGTGACAGACACATTATACAAATATTACTGTTAAGTTATTCAATTCATTTGTATAAGCAGAATGATCATTGACCACAACTGCATGAACAGTCAAGTTCTCACCTTGTTTAGCAGCTCTGACCCACCTTCATTTAATGGAGCAAGTTTTGGTTTAATGGGATCTGCAGTGGACTAAAGAAATATTAAAGGTGAGAAAAATAAATTATACAGATTTCTACGGGGAAAAAAAAGTACTCCTTTAGCCTGTAAAACAACTACTGATGGCTCAAACTTTCTTTCGCAAAGCAAATAAACTTTTATTTCAAGTTCCTTTTTTACTGCTTCCTGGCTCCTAAGTTATGGACTTCACTTTGAGCTTAAGTTAAACAAAGATACTGCATAGAGACATAAAAGTATTGCAAATGTGGTTCTACAGAAGACTAACAATCCTGCAGCAACAGAAAGACAAAAGAGTAAGGAGAACATAATATTTAAGTAAGAGTAAAAAATATTTACAAAACTCAAAATATTTTTCTCATTTAGGGATTAAAAATAACATATATTATATATATATATAAATACAATATAATATATATAAATTCACCTTTATGCTACAAATCAAATATGGTGCAACCACATTCATGCACGACAAGCTAGAGTGGTATCTGTACTGTGCAATCTTCTTAGCTCTTGGGTCCATGTTGGGACAAGTGAATGTCCCAGTTTTACCCCAGGTGCCAGGGGAAGGAACCCAGAAGCAGATGCTTCAACACATCCCTGGTCTGGCTGACCTTGGGATGAGGTGTGTGAGGCACACCCCAAAAGTGCAGAACAGGCACTCTGGAAACAGCCAAGGCAATGCAGAGGGAACCTCGGTGCTGAAATGCAAAATGTGACTTTTTGAAGAGTTTCAAAGACTGTTTTGAAAAAAAAGGGTGGGCTTTTGGTTTTGGTTTTCTCTTAAGCACAAAGAGTCAATACTAAGCATTTTAAACATCTGTCATGTCTTCCCATGACATTTGATTATCATTTGATTAAAATAAAATTCTACCTTTTTGTTTGAAGACGTATATTCTGACTTTTCAAACTCAGCAACCTGGTCCAATAATTCTCTTGGAAAAAAAAATAGAGAGGCATTTGTTTATAAAGAAAAATATATGGAGGCATTTATTTACTAAGAACTACGCTACAAAACACGTTTTACCAGGTTGGTGCTATGCTTTTTCTTGCATGTAATATTCTTGTTAGAAGTACAGGATGAAGCCCTATACAAATACCATAAATGCAACAGATCATGTCATACAATGATATGGTACATGCATTACAATAGACTTAGCATCCTTAATTAAAATATAATCTAACCAGACAACAAAAGCTTTTTAATTGAGTCCAGTCACCTGCTCTTAAATGATTAATTCAAGTAAAAATATTACTAATAAAACATCTTGCTCACGAGTTTAAAATTATTTTGTATCTTGCTATTTTATAGATGGAAACATTGATACACCAGTAAAAAAATAGGTTTCTGTGGTTAGGAAAAGAACGCAAATAGTCAACACTTCGAAGTTTTCTTATTGTTGCAAGTATAGCCCAATAGCTGTTACCGATTCTCCAAGTCAGAGACATCTGTCTGTAACTTCAGGTACCATTTCTCAGCCTGTGAAAAGAGCTGCCGCAGAAGTAAAACATTGGTGTAAGTTGTGTTTATGAGCTCTGACTCCACTTCACTGTGTACAACACTCTGCAGTCCATCCAGCATGTCTATCACCTCATCAACTGTGAAGGTCTCTTCAACAAGTCTAAACAGAGAGGTCAAGGTGAGTCAGGTATGATAAAGGTAACAATTCTGCCTTGTTAGGAGATCTCATTACGCATGTACCACTCATATAATGAAATATTTTCTAAAAGCATCCACTGTCAGTCATTATTAGATGACCACAGCATTACTAATTGGTTATTGTATTTGAATTTTCTCTTGAAATCATTAAAATCACAAATATTAATTCAGCTACAGCCTTGCATTGAATTTAGATATCAGAAGCAATATATGAAGCAATATATGCTGTCAATATCTCTGTTAATTCCTAAGAATTTGACAGCTTGGGTTTAAAAGCATTTGACTTGTGACTTCTGGAAAATACAACATACAACTCTAAATGGAGAAAAGTCGCCCCATAAAGTATTCAAACCTGCCACTGCCACTAGCATATTTTGTTTTATTTTTGCTCAGAGCTACCCCACACAGCACCTGCTGTCCTTGAGGTCCTGAAAACAAGAATCCACTGTTTTGAGACACATGCCACGCTTGAAACGAGCAAAGCGCATGTAGCTGACCACTTCGTTCTGGTGGTGCTCATTAACACCCAGCTCTGCCTGCATGAGGATACAAGCACAAAGACAAACATAAGGAAAAATGAGTGTAACTACTGTGAATACTTGCCTTCTGACTAGATTCTGTGACTGCTTTCACAGGGTTAGCATGCTAACCACCATGGGGAAAAACAACCACATTTTTGTGTCTAATCCCTGTATGCCTCTCATAGTGGTGAGAAAGCTCCAGTACTTGGAAGCAAGGGCTCAAGTAACCCCATAAAAGTCATACAGAATCAGAGAGACAGAGGCAATCAGAGGATCAGAAACAGAATGACTGTACAGGAGAGGAAGCTCTTGGATAAATATATCTTGGTACTATATTACACATGCATAATGTAGCTGAATGATGTATCTTCCATAGATGTACTAACAAAAAACCCAGAAGAAAGTATGTTACGGTTGTTACTTTTTATGCAAACTCTTGAGACTTCTCACAGAATCACAGAATGTTTGTGTTGGAAGGGACCTTAAAGATTATTTAGTTCCAACTCCCTGCCCATGGGCAGGGACACCTCCCACTAGACCGGGTTACTCAGAGATCCAATCAACCTGGCTTTGAACACTGCCAGGGATGAGGCATCCATAATTTCCCTGGGCAACCCGTTGCAGTGCCTCACAATCCTTACAATAATGATTTTTTTCTCTATATCTAATCTAAACCTACTATCTTTCAATTAGTGCCCATTACTCCTTGTCCTATGACTGCAGTTCCTGATGAAGAGTCCCCCTCTGCCTTCCTTGCAGGCCTCCTTCAGATACTGGAAGCTTGCTCTGAAGTCTCTTCACAGCCTGCTTTTCTCCAGGCTAAACACCCCCAACTTGTCTGTTTTCATAGGGAAAGTGATCCAGTGCTCTTGTCATCTTCGTGTCCTTCCTTTGGACTTGCTCCAACACTTCTATGTCCTTCCTATGCTGGAAACAGCAGAACTGGATGCAGCACTCCAGATGGGGTCTCATGAGAGCAGAGGGGGGAATCACTTCCCTTGACCTGCTGGTCATGCTGTTTTTGATGAAGAAAGAGATCTTAAGTGATAATCTGAATTTGTTTCTCAACAGTCTATTGCTCAGAAACAAAAATTCCCAGGGCAAATTAAGAAGGAAGTAATTTTAGAGCTGGCTAAGTAGCCCTTTTATGTGTGCCTCTACTTCAAAGAATTCTTGGCATGGGCAATCACATCAGGACTACACTACTCATGCAGGTAGTATGAGTGACATGGAGGCACAACAGGGCACGAGTGGGAGTTTATCACCACAGTCCCCGGAGAGCTGATGCAAAGGCAGGTCCATTTCATTTACTCCCATGTAGTTTGTTAGCATGGCTGACGCTGGGGAGAGACAGCAATGCAGTAACTCAGACAAAACAGTTCATCTGATCACCTTGTCAGTAGGAAGCTCCAGTGGCAATGCAATCCTGGAATACCTGGATGAACAATCAATACTCTGGAAACTAAATGCAGCTGAAGAAGCAGCACCAGCACTAAATCAGACGAACTCTTATAGTGTGGCTGCATGCCTGATGTCGCCCACAAAATCCCACATACTGTAGAAGAGGGATCATATGGAAAGCTAAATTAATGTCCTCTTTGCTATTGCTAGAGGGCTTTTTGTTGTTGTTGAAAAGCTCCTATTCATTACAGACACAAAAGAAATTATACTAGTAAATAAATACATAAGCATAGGCCACTCGTGATCTCCGTGTCAGCCACGCTGATACGCAGATAAGCCACCGAGCCACCGGATCCCGCAAAAACGCCAAGCCCTGGGAGGCTTCGCAGGGAGGGCAGGGACGCCTAGGAGGGCAGGCGGGGGCCGCAGCTGCCCGGAGCGGCTCCTGCATGACGACAGGCCGCAGCCCTGCCCTGCCTGCGGGCCGGTCGCCCGCCGCGGAGCGCCTCAGTGCGGGGCTACCGGGCTGAAGCGGGAATGCCGGCGCCGGCCCGCTCCCGCTACTCACCATGGCGGCCGTTCCGCCGGCACTCGGACCGCTGCGGGCCCACCGTTGCCATGGAGACCGAAGCCTCGCGAGGGCCCGCGGCGCGCTCCGATTGGCGGCGGCGCGCCCACGTGACCCGAGAGCCGCGGAACCAGCTGAAGATTCTCTTTTATTTAACTTTGCTTTTGGATTCCGACGTGCTCAGGCGCAATTTGGAAAACTCTACTTTGTAGCAGTGAGCTGCTGAAACGGTAGGGGCAGTTAGGCGCGATGGGAAATATCCCACGTTTATTTACATCACCTAAGATTTTTTTCCAAAGGCTTTTTTCACTCAACAATGATGTTTGCAAAGCATTACATGTCAGCAGGACAACTCAGAACCACAGAATGGTTTGGGTTGACAGGGACCTTAAAGATCGTCTTCCACCCCCCTGGCATAGGCAGGGACACCTTTCACTAGGCCAGGTTACTCAAAGCCCCCTCCAAGCCGGCTTTGAACACTCCCAGGACTGGGGCATCCACAACTTCTCTGGGCAACCCATTTCAGCACTTCATCACCCTCATAGTGAAGAATATTTTCCTAATAACTAATCTAAACCTACTCTCTTTCAGTTTGAACTCCTTCTCCCTTGTCCTGTCACTACAAGAACTTGTAGGCTCCCTTCAGGTACTGGAAGGCCATAATTAGGGCAGCCCAGAGCCTTCTCTAGGCTAAGTAACCCCAATTCTCTCAGCCTTTCCTCACAGGAGAGGTGCTCCATCCCTCTAATTATCTTGGTGGCCCTCCTCTGAACTCACTCCAACAGGTCCATGTCTTTCCTGTGCTGGAGACTGCAGAGCTGGATGTAGTACTCCAAGTGGGGTAACGGTCACCAGAGTCTTTCACCTGAGACCCAAAAGGTTCATAAAATACAGAAAAATAACCTGGCATCCATCAGCTGAGTGTGTGGAAAAAGTCTTACCCGTTGCATTGCATGTAGCCCAGCTGTACTGAACCCTGATGGAGAGAACAAAAGTAATGTTGACAGAGCTTGGGATTTTCCAGTGTAAGTAAAAAGAGTAAAAGTAAGTAAACACTGAAATTATGGATTTTGTCCATTTGTTGCCCTCAAGGCCTGCAGAAACAGACCAGATCTGTCACAGCAGAGATGCAATATTAGTGAAGCACAGATAGAGGAAGTGTTAATCATTGAATCTGTCCCATTACAAACAGGAAGAAGGGATGTAATGGCCTTCTCCCATGACACCAGTGGACACTTCAAAAGCTGGTATCACCTTCCATATCTGGACAAGCTGTGAATGCAAAACACTGGAATGACACAGCTAAATAACTAACAGACCAGGAAGCAGCAAGCTGGGAAAAGGCTGTTTGGAACACGCACAGGCAGTAGGGCTGCTGCACTTGGGCAGCTGTTCCATCCAGGCACTTTCCAGAGCAGAGTGGCCCCAAGGGAAAACTGCCCTTTTTCCACAGTTGGAGAGGGAAAAATGGGATCCATTGCAATTTGCATTCCTCAGCACTGTGTTTATCTTACTGACCACAGCCTGCAGTGCATTTTCATTAACGAATGGCCCTAAAAACAGCAGTGACCAATTTAGGATTAATGGGTGATTTTGAGTAGACAGCTGTATTGGTGGCAACCTAATTTCTATTTACTTCAGACGCAATCAGGAACAAGTGACAAAATTCCATCAAAATCATCTGGATCAATTCTTGACACAGGTAAAGCCTGGATCCTTCCAAATCTGTTTCAGTAAACACAAGTCACAGGTGGAGTCTACATTCAAGACAAGACACTCAGGACATGTTTACAGGAGACCCTGGAACATGCCCTCAGAGGGAAGAGCATCCAGATCTGTCCTCAGAACTGAAAACAATATCCCTGAGGCAATCAAGGGAGTGCAGAAAGACAGATCATGTGCATGAAGGTTATTCCTGAGCATAGGTAGCTCTACAGTAGTTGAAACTGGCCTAAAAGAAGTGGCAGGAGCTGTATTATGCCTTGTGAACTTGCATCTCTCTGTCTTCTGCTCCACCACATGGTACACGCTGACAGCATCACTTCTTCAGGATCCTCAGCAAGCTGTGCAGAAAAAGGTGTTACCAACACACATTGCCATGAGCAATGTTGACTGGCAACTTTTATGGGGATTTTGTATAGCCCATCTAAGGCACCCATGGCATCAGAAACAGTGTTGGCATTTGGTTGGGCCAAAACATGTTCCACCATGGGTTTCTCTCATTCCTCTTCTTCATCAGTTCCTAGTTACAGAGCTTAGAATGACTTTGCATGAATAGAATGACTGAATGTTCTAGAAGGCTTGAGCAACAGTAACAGTTTCAGCTTCTGCTGATCTGGGTTCATCTGCCTATTCTGTACTGTAAAGATCCCTGCACCTGGAAGCAGTTTCTGCACACCTGTTAGCCAAGAGACCCCAGTGAGACAAAGCACAAAAGAACAGAAGTGCATGTTTTCAAGTACCAGCCACAAAGAGGGCAACTCCTAAATGGCCAAGGTGTAACAAGAGAACAGTGCAGAACACTGAACAGATGAACCGCCCTTTCACTGATACCTTTGCCCCTATGCTTCTGCCAATGCAGAGACCAAGGGCAAATGAGATGCTGGGAAAAGATGAAACAAAAAACACGTGCCAAAAAGCTATCACACAGGATCAGACTAAAAAGCATTTTGTTTCCTTTCCTGGCTGTGGCAATAACCAGGAGTAAGGAAAGGAACAGAACGAGATACAACAGCGTCCTGTACGGTTTGAGCCTTCACTACCATTTACCTTCCCCACTGAGTGGACTGGCAACTTTCTAAGCTGCCAGCCAAACCCAAACTCTAGTGGTTGATCACCATTCTGGAATCTGTCTGCTTTCAATTTCTCTAGCCCGCCTTCAAAGATATTTGTTGTCTGTCTTGACNTTTTTTTTTTTTTATTTTTAAGCCTTCAATCCATTCCTGTCAGTGTTGTCTGGCTTTAGCTGTCTCCTGTACTTAGTGCTATGTTGTCTTGGTTTTGAAAGACAGGTGCCTGACAAGGAAGGGAGGAGCTTCTCTTGCAATAGAAAATGTAAACCCCCTCCCTCCAAATTATTAAAAGGGGCTCTCAGGCAAAAAATATGAGGATAGGAATAACAGTTCCTTAATATGTATAAAGAAAATAAAGTAAAACAAAAAAACAACAAACTACAACATAATAGAAAAAATTAGAAAATGCAGTATTAAACAAAAAAACCAAAACCTGACAGTTAGAATACAACATGACACCCTGTCAGTCAGGGTGTTGGTAGCAGTCCAGTTTGAATGGTGGCTCCAGTAGTGCTCCTGGGGTGACAGATGGTTCTGTTGAAGCAGAGATCCTGTAGAAGGGCGGAGTTTTCTCCAGTGGTCCAGTGGTGATGTTGAAGGGTCTGGTCTTTCCTCTGGAAATCCAGTGGGAGAGAAGGCTGCTCCTCTGGGAATCCAGTAGAAGGCAGATGCCTGTCCTGTCCAAATGCCCAGATTATATCCCGGTGGGAATGCTTGGCTCCTCCCCCTGGGCGGTGCTTCTCACAATGGGCTGATGTCATTCTCTGAGTCATGTGGTGGGTCCTTAATGGCTCATTAAACAGGAATGGCTCCCGGAGGGATTTATCTATGACTCATGGAGCAAGGCATTAATGGCCCATTAACAGGAGATGGTCTGGGGGAGGAGGTAAGGAAAACACTGCCCCTCCTGATTTTAACAGTTCATTAAGATGGAGATAGAATACAGACCTTCTGGAATATTTTACATTGTAACTTAGGACATATGTCAGTCTTGAAAAGGAGAAAGCGAGATAACAGCCCTTCCATGTCACACGTGCAGTGTGCATCAGGTTGTGATAAGGGTTTTTGTGCTTGCGGTTGCCAACCTCCAGAGCTTCCACAAAGGACACCAGGGCAGGAATGGGGTTCTGAGGAAAACAGCACAGAATTACAAACAAAATTATCACCTTTCATGACTAGTATTTGGAGGTGGAGTATTTGGATCAGGGGCCCCAAAGAGCAGTGTCTACTTTATAATTAACAGCCACACTTAGGGTCTCAAGTTTCTCTCTGCTCCCCTCACAACACACTGGAACAGATCTCTGCTTTACTACTCACAACCAATATTTTCTAAGGAAACATTTCTGACCAGTTACCTTCTTCAAACATGTCTCGTCCGACCTGAAGAGGCAAGACTTAGAGGTCTGCAAACCTTTCCAGCCAATGTGAGCAGGGACCCTGAGGCAGTGAAAATATCAATAGCAGTCAGGAGAAGACAGTATTTGTGTGGGGAGAACAGTCAGGATTTGAGAGCAATGTGTCTGCCATCCATTCTAAGCCTCTTTAAAGTTGCAGGAGAAGATACATTGCATTTGTGTCTGCAAACCTCCCTAACAACCCAAGCTCCCCTCTTTTTGCTTGCATGCTTGAGAGTCTTGTCAATCTCATGAGAATGACACCATCATTCCCACAGGTTCAAAAACAGTATTTTCCATGGGGAAGCCTGTTTGGAATATTGCCTCCTACATCATGGTGCCCCAATGAAACTAAATGTACAATTCAAATTATATTTGATCTTGTTGACTGAAAAAAAAATATTTTAACTTTAATGGGGAATTACTATTACTGCATTCATTTTGGATAAGAGCTTCAAAGAAAACATACTGCAAACACGAAGTGAACTTGCCATCCAGAAGAAATTAGATACAAACCTCAGATCCATGCTAGGGTTTCATCTACACTTTTCTTCAACAGAAATCAAAGTACATTTATTTTTCACTCATGTGCTTGTCTCCACAAATTCAGAGCTTTGTTCTTAGGGAAGCTGGGCTACACCTAAGCATGGGTAGCATGGGCTATCAGTTGCCATGGGCACTGCCTAGCTCTGGTGTTACTTCCCAACCTAAACTATTGTACAGCCAGGGAAAGGTTATCCATCTCTAGAAGTCTCACTGCACATAAGAAGAGAACTCTGCCTTATTGCTGTGACTCAAAGAATGACTAACAAATTACTATTACTATGGTAATGATATGATAGCTGGTGGTTCTTAAGCAAAGTCTGAGTAACAGAAGAACTGTAGGGCTGAGTTTTCATTACTATTTGTTAGCTATGCATGGAGAAAGAAAATTCCCTTAGGAAAATTCTGAGACTTTTCTGAGGGCTATTTCATAGCAGCTCTCACTTGCCTTTCTTTCTCATATATGCACACAGTGTGAACTGTGAAAACAACATAGATTATGTAATCTAGTTAATTTTCCTAGACTAAACTGATGCTGTCAGTTCAACATTTTTATTGCTTTAGCAGGAAAGAGAATTTCAAGCAGAAAAAAATTATCTAATGATCTATTCAGAGAAGCCAAAAACCAACCCTGTCCAGTAGCATTACTGAGATATCTCTGTAATGCATAATCTGTAACAGTAAGACTGATGCCAGACTGTACTTTCCTGAATGGAATGAGAATGAACTGTAAACACTCACATGCGTCTTTTGGGGGATATCTCATTACTGCAGGAGATAATGGCCAATATTGCATGCATTTTTCTTTTTTGAAATTATAATAAACTGTCAGTTACAGGCTAATACTAATAAGAAACCATTCCTTTACCAGAAGGATTGCTCCTTGTAGCTTATCCTGTGTTCCCTGCAGTATATGTTTTCTATAACAGCACTTCTCTTGAAGCTGAAAAACAATATGTGATTACATGCTGTATTGTTATAATTTGAGCCCCTGGGTACTGTGTTAGTGATGAGATTTCTTTAAGCACTATTCTCTTATAGTTCTTTCAAAAATATTATCTTCCTCCAATTTCCACAGAGAATCTTAATTATTAAGAATACAGCCTCTACCAAATGCTGTTGATTCAAGCAGTCAAAATTGAATCTCAACAAAGGTTAAAGAGTGTGTGAGTGCAGTAAAATACAGTATTTAATTTTTTTTTTCCTCTCACACTAAATTTGCCCATTCTCTTGGACAAGTCTGAACTGCCTTTCTTTCTAGGGTAAGCTAAGACATGTTTATAGAATCACAGAATCATCATCAAGGTTGAAAGACACCTTTAAGATCATCCAGTCCCATTGTCCATCCAGCACTGTCGCTGTAACACCTAACCCACATCATCCAGAGCCAGAGGCCTCGTAAATGCCCCAGGGATGGTGACTCCACTGCCTCCTTGGGCAGCCTATTCCAATGCCTGACCACTCTAACAGTGAATTTTTTTTTTTTCTAATCTGAATCTCTCCTGTCTCATCCTAAGGCCATTTCCTCTTGCCCTCTCACTGCAGGCCCGGTAGAAGAGACCGGCCCCCAGCTGGGCACAGCCTCCTTCCAGGTACTTGCAAAGAGCGACCAGGTGCACCTAAGCCTCCTCCTCTTAGAGATCTAGCCCCTTGAGGGAAGAAGCCTCACCTTGATTTTTTCCTCAGTTTAAACCTTCAGCAGCCAACCTGACTAAACTGTGCCAAGACAACCCCCAGGCTTCCTTCTGAGCTGCACAACCTGGACTTGCCAACCGGGGAGGTACGTCCCACCCCAGCTGGGGGGAAACCCCAATCCCGAGCTCCGGGACCCGCGCCGGGAGGGGCGGACAGAGGGCGGCGCTGAGGGCCGTGCCCGCCCTCCCGGGCCGGGCAATGCGGAAGCGCAGGCGGCCGGGGTGCGTCCTCGCCGGACCCCGGGGGGCGGAGCGGGAGCCCGGGCACGGCGGCATCCTCCGGCGCGGCCATCTCTGGGCTGCTCTATGGAGAAGCGGGGTCCGGTGCTGCACATCGTGGTGGTGGGCTTCCACCACAAGAAGGGGTGCCAGGTGAGGGGGCGCGGGTGTCCCTTGACTCCCGCCTCTCCGCTCCGCTCTTGCGCTTCCTCCCGGCCCTCCCCCGGTCCTCTCCTCCGCGCCGAGCGGCGCCTGCCCGGCTACGGAGCCGCCGCAGGAGGGGCACGTCCGGCGGGGCCGCGGGCTTCGCTCTACTCAGGGGCGGTAAAGGAGGGGCTAGGAGCCGGCGAGGCCCTGCTTGGCTGCGGCCTTCCCCGGCCGGGGACGCCTGGCTGAGCGTGACTCGGCTCGCCCCGGGCAGTTTGTGACAATGGAGCTGCCTCCGTTCCCGCCCCGCGTCGGCTCTGCCGCCGGGAGCGAGGCGGAGTGAGGACCGGCGGGGTGAGCTCCCGGGAGTGAGGGGCGACACACCGTGGCACCATATCTGTTTCGAGTCGTGCGGGCTTAATGCGTTCAGACAGAGAACACTGAGGAAAAAAAACTCAAATTATGTTTAAATCTACCTTCCTCTATCCCTGCCTGCCCATCATTGAGTTCTCACAGGTATATCTTGTACCAAACAGCCCCGGGGTAATAAGCCCACCCTAGATTTAAGTTTTCTTTGCCTGTCTCTTCCCCGCTTTCATAAATGCTTGATTGTTTCATGTGACCTGTAAGGTGGGAGGATTTTATGTCATGTATTTCATTGCTGGTTTATATTCTGATTGGTTTAATTATTTTTTAACCCTTGAAGCAGGAGATGCGGTTGCCCAGCTGGGCTGCCCATGCAGTTGCTTTGCTATGATGAGAGCAGATAGACATAATGTTGGATTTCCAGTGAGTCTTTTTCCATAGAGAGTTCTTGGCCTTTATAAAATTTGTTAAGACACTATTGAACGTGATGGTTATTGTTGTACAAGGGTTGTTCTGATGTAAACACATTCCATACAAGGTAGATGAGAATTAAATTATTGCTTCAGCAAAAAATCCAAGCACAATTCCTCAGACGCTAAGGTGCAATTACTCAGCTTCTGAAAGATGTGCATGATTTTCTAATGCATCCTTTCTTCTCAGAGTGTCTGTGTGCTGTTCACATATGGATGTTCACAGAATCAGTTCCTGTGAAGTAATTAGATCATCTGGGTTGTGGGGTTTATGATATTTATCAGGCACTTTCTTGTCAAACACTTTTACAAGGTGAGCCTTAGTTGGGTATCTGTAGGAGGAAGAGCATATTTTTGTGCTCTCCTTGTTGTTGGCCTCTTAGAAGAGACCTAGACTTTTGTTTCTCCTGTTCTTCTGGAGTGTTTATTAACTTCCTTTCACGTTAAAACAGTGTTAATGCAAGGGAAAAAAATAAAAAAGAACAAAAACCCAAACAAACCCCCAAACTATAAGTTAGTAGCAGTGAATTTTATTTTGTTGCCAGTAAAATGTTTTTAGAAATACATTTGGTGTGTTGTCAAAAATTAGGTCGAAATACCTCTGAACTAAAGTTTTCTTTATCTCAAGAAATGACCTGGAGAAGTTGGTTAGGAAAGCAGTTTGGGAAGGGGACAGGGTAGCTGAGTCACAGGGAGAAGAACTGCAGGAATAGAATGACATTCAGTAGAACCGCAACCAGCCAGGCTTCCTAAGGGAAAGCTAAACAGAAATCTGATTTTAAATGTATCCTGCCTCTGACTTAGCAGATTTTTTACGGAGCTATGGAGACCATTTCCAAAAAGAATGGAGTGAAGAGTGGCACAGTTATAACCTAATGAGTTTGACATAGGTAATATGCAGACTCTAGAGAATTTTTGAAGGAAAGAATTAATTAACAACATGAAACTAAGTAGACTGGGTCCTATGTGCATTTGCTAAATATAGATCATGCCTGACTGACCTGTATCTTTTGTAAGAATAAATTATTGAATTCCTTTTGCTGTGAAAGAAATGGAGTGGCTCTAATCTGCTGGGAACTTGATAACAAGTCCCAGTTATTTTTAAGGTAGAGCTACAGGATAATTAGTGCAAGAGCTGGTACTTGGGTAAAGAGTAGTATAAAGAAGAGGAAGCAAAACCAGATTTGAATCAGAAGAGAACTATTGGTTTGAAAGGAACTTGCAGGAAGTTTTTCAAGATTGAAAGTGGTGCTGGTATTGTTTACACCATAAAATTGGACTATGATAAGCAAACTAGAGGAATCAGTGTTTCAAAGGAAAACTGGAAAGTCATGCAAGAACTGGACAATAAGGAATGCTGGATTGATAAAAATGGGGTGCCTTATGAAGATGTGCAATATGGAATGAATAATAACAATATAGACTTGGGAACTGACACAAGGAAATGTTTGAAAGCTAAATGAGACCACATATGATCCAGGCTAAGTCACTAAAGCAGTGTGATTTGAGGGCAAGAATAACAATGTATGTAATCCTATTGTGTGATAATATGTTTATTGATGCATATAAATTCTGATACAATTTTCAGAGAAAGGCGTTTGAATTCTCTCTTCCAGAACTGGATGAGATTGTCCCTGGGCAGTCTGTATTAAAGAGAATGTAGAAGAGCTTCCCTAGGTAGGCTAACAAAGTAGATTTGCAGGCTGTATTCACCTCTGTAGGTACAGAAACATTCTTCTCTTTTCCTCTCCTATCTCTTCTGGTAAGCAGAGGTAGTTGTGGTAAGCTGAAATGCGGAACTGAGGTGACAAAAAAGCAAGCTTTGTTTTGGTGGGTTGCTTTTGAGGTAGTTGTTTCACGGGTTCTGTTTGCCAGGTGGACAGCTGCAGAGGACAGACACACAGGCACAAGAAGACCAGCGAGGGTGAATCACCTCTCTTGACCAGCTGGCCACATTCCTTTTGATGTAGCCAGAATGTGGTTGGCCTTCTGGGCTACAATGTACAAAGTGCACTTTGCTGGCTCATGTTGAGTTTTTTGTCAACCATCACCCCCAAATCCTTTTTCACAGGGCTGCTCTCAATGACCTTTAAAGTATTGATAGTATTCATTGAAGTATTCATTAAAACACTGCATTACTTGTAGTTGCACTGCAAGAAACTATTGGAAAGTTAAAAATGAGGAGGAAAAACCAGCTGTTTAATCTAAATGAGTGTTGGCGCAAGAACCAGTGGATATGAAGTGTCTGAGTGTGTGCTGCAGATTGCGTGCCTGAGACTGTGAAGTGCGGAAAAGCAAAGATCTACAGCAGTGCTCAAATAGTCATCACTCAGAGTGAATTTGGAAAGCTTAAGATTGAAAGATCATAGAGCTAGGCTGCCTGTCCTAACAGAAATCCACCTGTTTTGACTGAGAAGGCTCCTTTCAGTTTCTGTTCCCACCTCTTTTGTCTGTAGTCTTTCTAAGGAAAGCAAGTGGAGTTAGGGTTTTCTATGGATTTCTTGATGCTAGGTGCTTTCATTAGCTGCCTTTGCTTCTGAAACTTCCCCACTTGAAATGTACAGCTCTTCCTGTTGGTTAATTTATAGGATAAGAAATGTGTATCTTGAAGAGGCTTTGATGCGCAGTTTGGAAATGTATAGGAATATCTTTTTCTTTCACAGATTTGAAAAACAATCCATATGCATTCGTTTTTGGAAGAGAAGGAGAGTCAGAGAATCTCTTTCTGTGTGCCTTTGGATTGGGAATATGAGTGCCACAGTTGTTCCTCATGCTCCTTTCAAGGGCTGGCTATTTAACTGGGAGTCTTTTTGTTGGAATATGAGACAAAGTGAAGTTTTGCCGTAGGTACATTAAGTCTGGGGATCCAATTACTCAGGCAGTTGTTAAAAGCCTGGGAGTTGCCACTCACTGTCATGAAGGCTTTGTGATATTACTAAACCAAAGCAATAAAAATTGTGAACACATTGGAAGGACTTTTCTCTAGCAACTATGGAGTAAACTTTTGGAGAACCTGCAGACTTTTGTCTGCATGAGCAGATTGCCATCCTGTTTCTTTGGGCCCCTTAGTTACTGAGTTGAACTGTGAATCCAAGGAAATATGCGAAAAGTGCTGGTTGCTGCCTCTTTTTGCTAAGGATTAGAGATATTTATGGCAGTGTCCAGAGAATGGGAGGAGAAACTTGGCTGCAAACTACTAGGTCCACCTAGTATTTGACACACTTTCAACAGGTCCATTAAGGAAGGGAATGGCAGTTGGCAGGAAGCAGGAATGGTGCCTGGTTTCTTGGCTTTGTACATGCTGGCTGACTTATTATGGGAACCCTCCTCAGTGACTCATTAAATAGTACGTGTCCCGCAGTGGGCAGAACTCATGGGCAGTATCCATTCAATCATGGTTTTCATGCATCTGAAACAAAATAACAAACATTAAAAATTCGGTTTTTGATCTCTCTTTGCTATGGATATGAGGAGTGTCCTCAGGAAAAAGTAACAGCAAGTGCTTCATCATATGTAGTTGCTCAAACTCTTGCCCATTAATGAAAAGCACACAATTTTGGGGCAGTAGGAGTTCTGCACACTTCACAGGCTTTATAGGACTCAAGGCACAAAAGCGTTGGGGCACAAAGTGGCAATAAGGGAAATCTGCCACAGAAATGGTCTGATGTGTTTTTCGGTATCCGTCACTGCTCAACTCATTACGTACTGCAGCAAGTTCTGTTGATCTGGACTTCAGGGCTATTTGTGCCTTTCTTCTGGAGTGGCTGAAAACAAATTCCTCAGTAGTTTTGAGGAACTGTAGTAGTGAGTGACTTGTGAATTCAGAGCAAAAGAGAGGAAGGCTTTTTTTTCAGAATCATGAAACACTTTCTCTCATTACAAGCGAATGATAAAGCACCTAATTTGCCTTACAACACTTCAATTCTTGAAAGTGTTAACTAGTGTGCAAGGTCCTTACCTACCTTATAATAGAGCTCTTTAGCAAAAATGTAACCTGAACAGACCTTAACTAGGAGATGCAAGTTGTGTTGAAAATACATGGAAAGACCTTTGATTTATAGTGATGGTAGAAGACTGAAAGTCCTGAGGTGCACTTCTCCAGTTGAGATCATGTGTGCTGTGACCGTCACTTGAGCTCTGTCTCCAGGCTTTATTTACGTGGAGAAGCAGAGAGATAATAGTCTCTGAGGGTGTAGGAGGGCTTAAAATATCACAAGTACTCTAGAAATGAAGGCAGAGTTAAAATGAGAACTGATGTATTTGTAAAGAAGAGGACGGAAACATTTCAGCAAAGCTGGGAAAACTTGCGGGTAGGGGAGCTGGGCACAAGTCCCTGAAACCCCCTGGGTGGCTGCTGAGGAAGTGCAGGGTCCTTTTGCTGCTGCAGTGCCTGACCTGCCACAACAATCCCTACCTTCTCCTGATGCTGCAAGGCTTCTAAGTGAATCACATCTGAGTGAACTCGGGCCCTGTGTCACCACCAGTGAGGCCACACAGAATCTCACTTGACTTGGGGCAAGGTCCAGCTTTTCTGCACTTGGTGGCCTGAGTAGTTGTGCACATCACTACTGACCTTGTGCAGCAGGTGACCATTGTCTCATGTATTCTCTTAAGAGCTTAAAATGATTCCACTTTACTCTTGGCTGTCTTTTAACATATGCATTTCTTACTGTGTTGTGGAAAAAAAATAAAATTGTGAGTGATAGGGAAGTGAGGAAGTGCCGTGTGTGTTCTGGAGTGCTCACACTGCCAGTCAACTTTGTTTGCTTGGGATCTTTGATCTGTGAAATAATGGCAGTGTATCTTGACCCACTTCTCTGTACTTCTGTGGAGGATGACATTTCAAGCTCCCACAGACATGGGAGTGGATTACTCTAAGTACCAAAAGGCATATTTCCATGGAATCCTAAAGTTTGCTGTGAGGATCTTTAAGGTACTGAACTTAATAATGTAAATGTGATTCCCACTTTCTCCCAGGTGGTGTCTGAGTGCTTGTCTGTGTGACACTGCTTTTGTGTGGACTGTGCCTGAAGACTAATCTCCCTCTCTTGCCTGACCAGAGATTTTCTTCCTGGCATGCGAAGGAAGCCTAAGACCAGGAATGAAACAGATGATACCCAGTTTAAGAGAAGAGCCTGAATATAATCCTTGAGAGGGAAGAATGCTCTTTAATTCTTCCTGAATTGTCTATGTGATCTTCATAATTTGAGAGCTTCAAATATTTGAGCTCTAGAGGATGGTGCTTGCTGTGATCTGCAGAAATCGGCACCTGGTGTGGCCTGAGCAATCCATGCACATGGCCTTTTCTCACTGGTGCCTAGGAAGCAGGTGTCTTTCAGCAGGAATGTCTTGTGGCAACTTAGGCTTGATTTTGCAGAATTAGGAGCTGTCTAAGGAACGAGCAAGGTCAGTCTGCACTTTTTATCAAGTCTAGCACACTGCCTACGTTTCCAGGTCTGCTGCACTCATGATTGTAGCACATTTTTTCAAGAGGGAAATATTGAAGTTGTTCTCTTCCACTGAGTCTATGGGTGGGAGGTTTCAGGAGAACACTTTCCAGCCTGTCTTAGTCGCTGTTCTGTTTGCTGTCTTTCTTTTAAGGCTCTGCTATACTTGAGAATTTTTTTCCCCTTCTTGATATTTGTCACTCCAGTAGTTGCTGTGATTCTCTTAGATGTGCTTGATGCTCTTAAACATGCAAGTGAAGTGTATGCTTTGTTGTCTTTAAATTACTCATGTCTTTGTTTCAGGGGGGAGCACAGTAGGCAGGTGTTATGCAATAGGTAATCTTGTCTAGTGATTAAACAAGATCTTGTTAATTGAACAACAGACACAAAAATAAGTTGAAAAGGAACTAGGCTGGAATCAAGCTGAAGTGCTTTGTTCCTATTTCTATTCATGATAGCCTATAAACATTATCACAATTCCTTTGGTTTTGTTCCCTGCTTTAATAATATTAAAGCATTTTAAAGGACCATTATGAACATGAAATCTTCTAATAAAATTAATCAGAGCATACATCAAGTATCGAAGATTAGTCTTTTGTCTAAAATATGTGGATTTTATACTCAACAGTGTGTAACTTCTAAAGAGGCTTTTAGCTTTTATTTGTAAGGCTACTCTAATTGGCATGGGGTGCTAATAATTTTAAATGGAAAATGAATTGCTGGGTACACAAGTACTTCTGTAAACAGTATTGCAGATTTTGATCTCTTGTGTAGAGTTAATGATGAGTTCCATTTTTTGCATATCTGTTTAATCCACTTACATAGTACTTAATGTTCAGTGTTCAAGTAAAACTTGGGGGTATGGTTGATTTGTTTGTTTCTTTATTTTGTTTCTTTGTTTAGTTTTTCAAGGAACCCTGTACTTTGATAATCTTGCAGTCACTTCTGTGAAGTGCTGCCCAGGAAGTGAAGTATTCCAGACTGAAGGAAGGATTCCATAGTGGATATTTTTCCATAGTTGCCCTGATATGCAAGTTGAGAGAAGGTTCCTAAATACTCATTTGCAGTTATGTAATGCTTCCCATAGTCATCATACTTAACTTCCATCTTATGACTTGTCTGTTCTTTGTATGTGTCATAACATCTGAGTAGTTATTTAAATATCCTGTGCCAGGAATCTCGGCCTTTCTCTTGAATAAATGAATGAAAGCTAAGTAAATAAAACATATATTTCATGCACCTTTCATTTACCTATTTCAGGATGTTTTCAAATAGTGACTTGTGCACTTGAGGTAGCAATGTAATTTACATACGTGTAGAATAGAGGGAGGTTCAAAGCTGTAAAATCACTGAATAGAGGTCACTCCAGCAGGAGTCAGTTGGAACTTGCAAGGCTTGACTTTGTGTTCCCTATCCTAATATCACCTGACTTGTTGATCTGTGCCTAATTTTGGTAATCCATCTCATAGCTTGTATGAGGGGCTGAGTTAATACGCCTAGGCAGCATGCTGTTTCTAAAAGCAAAGAAAGCTTTTAGGTAGAAGCTTTTTCTACCTAAGCAAAGAAGCTTAGGTAGAAAACGTGAAAACAAGTTCCTTGTTGCCCCAACATGCTGGGGGGCAGGACACGGGGTTGCCTGCCTGCTTCCTTGGGGTCACTGAGAGCAGAGTGTGTTCTGTGCTTCACTGTGATACTGTGTTTTTGCACCTTCTCAGCCTCATACTTGGTAGTGAACCGGATGTGCTGGCTCTCAGGATCTAGTTCTGATGTTGAAACTTGTGAGGAAGCAGGAAATTCACTAAGAGCAATTCTGGGTCCATCAGATGTCCTGTGGCAAAGAGCCTGAATGCTTGTTGGCTCATTAGACCAGGTGATGGCTCGCTTGGACTGCATTGGTTCAGCAGTAGATGCTGGGTGAATGACACACAATGGCTATTTCTAAACCAATGAGTAAAGTGCTTGGCAGCCTGCCTGCTGTCCTGGTCCTCGCGTTTTCCCCTGCGAAAGTGGATTCAGTGTAATCATTTGGCAACTTGTTGCCAGCTCCTTGCTATTGGGAGCCAGGGTGCGGAGCCGAGCTGAGGAAAGGCTGCGTGGCTGCATCTTATGTGTGAGGTCTGGGTGCTGTCCCTGGAGAGGGGAAATGGCACAGTCCCGTGCTAGCATGGCATTGAAAACAAAGGTTTTGGTGTTTCAGGTTATTTTATCTTTTAAGGGCCTCAGTAAGAGTCAGAACTTGGCTAACCTAGTCAGAGTTTTTGAAGCAAACTTGAGTGGTGATATTGTGCCTACAAATGGTGCCTTAGAACTTGTGTAAGTGGCTCCTCTATGGCTTTAGCAATATGGAAATGTGAGGAAGTACCAGTTTCAGGAGCTGAAAGGATAGAAAGAGCTATGCCCTGCCTCCTTGTAATACAGGGATTTCTTTTGCTGTTGCTATTTTCATATATAGTGTATTTTAAAATATGTTTATATAAGTATGTATTACATGTATTCTTGATACACGTTTTTGTATGCATATATTCAGGTATACGTAGTTGTTACAAATATTCATATTTAAATAAATGTGTAACATATATTTAAAACTGCTGTTAGAGGTCCTTATATTACTGCATAGGCATTATTGTTATGTGCATGGGCTCTTCAGCTTGCAGGTCCTGATGTGTTGGTTCTGCCCTGCAAAAATGGGGGAAGTTTGTCATTTGAATTCAATTGTTATTTAAATAATAGATTGTTCTTAGTGCTGAAAGACAAATTATGCTCTTAAATTTTCATTTGGCTTTGTGCTGCAGTTGTTATGGTGATTCAGGTAAGATCATTGGTGTGCTGGTCTTCTCTGGGTCTGGCTATGCTAGGACTAATAAATTGAGAAAACTGATTTTAGAAATTTCTGCTCTGAATGAAGAACAAATACTGACTTATTTATAAAGAGGTATCAAGTCTTAGGTGTAGTTTTCATCTGTTGGGTTTTTTCATTACTGCTGCTTAGAGTTATACTCTATTTAACATGCTTCTGCCTTTCTTTTTTAGAGAGGAAGGGCTAGTATCTTTGAAATTAACTGCGCTGTAATGATTTATGAAGGAAAGGTTTTTCAAATAGAAATGTAATTAGTGGGTTTTGCTGATCTAGTTTTCTTCATTTCAAGCAATTATCCTACCTGTTTTTTGCAATCAAGGCAATGGAAGAAATCACAGCAATTGTTTAAAGGATGGAATGGGTTGCTTCCTGTAAATTAGATTCTGTAAGTTATTGAAAGCATTCTGGGTCTTTAAGATAGTACTGTCATTCTAAAGACTTCATATTTTTTTGAGATTAAATAATCTCTCAATTGTACCAAAGACTTACTTGGGTATGGATTTTTTTTATAATTTATCTGAAGAGAAATCTTCCAAAATACCTGTTATACTAAGGAGGAGAGCTTATATTGTGACTATAATTCAAATGTAATAGCTGATGAAGTGGGCAGGATAGGAAGGTTATACTGACATGCCAGCACATCTTAAATTATCACTGTTTAGTGCTTACTTTGATTAACTATTAAGTGCTTTTTGTAGATAGGGAGAACAAACTTACCTGACTGTAAAATGAATGCCAACTGTCTGTCTAATGTTTGAGTGCAATAGTTTAGCTGGACATGCACATATATCTAGAAATTCCTCTTTTATCAGTGTCCTTTTTTAACATCTCTTCTGATTGTGTACTTGCAATTTAGTAGAAGACACTATCAATGCACTTTTCTTAAAGAAGAACTATCATGTTAATTTCTAGATGCAGGAACTGAAATGCATTTTTCTTGCCTACTCTCATGCTTTCTTACTGTGACTTAATGAATGTGTAGTAAATTTATTCTGGCTAGGAAGTGCCTTTAAAGATGAGGAACAAAACCAGTTTGCCTGAATTTTTTTTTTCCACTAGAATTGTGTGTTCATTGCTGATTTGCATCCAAACTGTTAGATTCAATACAAACTGCATATTAAAGGTTAGTTAATGCTGCAGAATTCCAGAAAAATAAAAAATGCTAGTTCCAGAAATTCAGTTTTACTTCTGTTTAAGGAGTTCTTAAAAAATAGATTTTATTTTAACTTGATAATTCACAAGAGTTGAAGTATTTTGTATAGTGAAGAGCACAGTTATTTATTTCTCCCCTAAACCTTAAGACAATATTCTGTATTTTTTTTTAGTTCTGAAATCCATCAGGACCTATCTCCTTACAGAACATGACCGTTTGAACAGGCAAAAAGCATTGCCATCAAAGCCCCTTGACAAGCTTGAGCAATATTTCCAGCTGGAATGAAGATCCCTGACACTTGGAAGAGTAAGAAAGACATGGAGATACTAGTTCATGTTTTATGTAGTTTATTTTGAAGTCTCTCAGGAGTTCAGCTTTGAATTTCATCTTGGTGAGGAGTCTTCTTTAATTCAACTGAGGAGACAAAAACCTGCAAAATTTTCTCTGGCAGTCAGCTCTAAAAACTTGTGTGTATATCTTTGTTCTTGTTGACTACTGGGCTTTATGAAAAATTTATCATATTTGCAGGCATTTTTCTAGTGATGCATTTATTAATGATATACAGGGATATTTAAGTGCATGTTTATGCATGCACGTGCATATATGGATGGATTTAAATAACAAGCCATTATAGTTAAATAAAAAATGAGCTTCTCTTTCTTCATTCTGTGAAGAGGTGAAAAAGAGGTGTGAGACAGGTCTCTTCAGTAGTCCCATTTCTTCTCCCTGTGATGGTTTGTCTTGGGTTTAAGGTGGAAAAATGATAAGAAAATAACTTTTTAAGTTGCCTTCCCTAGGAGCACTGCTCTGTAGTTTGCACACACAGGCTGGGAAAGGTTTTTACTGAGACTCCAGGTGTTTGAAAACTCAGAACTGATGGAACTGAAATTCTGTTTACCCCATTATTACCACCTTTATACATGTGCACTGCTCAGTTTCATAATTTTCAAGAACTGTGAAGTTTTAGCTATTTTTTAAAAGCTGCTCAATATTCTTATAATACTTTCTTTTTGACATAATGATTTCTTTCCCTGCAAAGGATTCCTAATTGCAATTGTTGCAATTCTGCAAATTGAGCCGGAGAAATCAAGCAGGACATCTAGAGGATGGGGAACAATTAGGATGGGTTTCATCTGCATTAAGTCAGTCACCTGCAAGTTAGAGCTAGCTCTCCTCAGAGATGGTCAAAAGAAACAGATCAGATGAATCACCCTCTGCAGGTGTCTGTTTTCTGTGGCTTTGTAGAACGCTTAGGAAAACTGCCTCAGAGATCTTGCTTTTTGACATACAGTCAGCTGACATGAGTCCCACCTGCAGTGACTGCTTATTTAATATCAAAAAGTCAAATTTTCTCATCACTGGGAAGTGTTAAGTTGGAGGAGGGATGGAAGGAAGCCCTCCAGGCATTGTGTGCTCTTCTTGTTGTTGGATTGTCCTTTTTCCTGTTTCTTTGTTACTTCGATGCTTTTGGTACTTTGGCCAGCAGGAATTCTATTAAACTACATGAATGTGATTCCTCCTTAGAAACCAGGATACTTCCTATATGGATCCTCTTGGGGAGGGGGAGAAATAATAGTCTGTCATAATGTAAATCAGGTCTATCATAAAATATATCTGTAAAATAGATTATTTAAAGCCACTTAAAAGCAGTTTTAGTTTCGATTTGCATGAGTTTTGTGATCTTCTCTCTTATATGCACACATGCATACATAAATTTATATTAAAACTGTTATTTGAGAGAAGACAACTAATAAAAAACAAGATTTTCATCAGTGTTATTAATGCCTGTGCAGTTAACTGAATTTGGAACTGATAGAGCCTGCAGAAATCCATGTTGCTGGGATTACCTGATAGCAGCTGAGGTGTTGGTAGCATATTTCACACTGTAAAAAGAACACAGGAGCCAGATTTCTTGGCTATATTCTAGACTTTAAAAGGAGTGTTCCTTAGTTAAGCTTTTCATGTAGCTTGACTCACCTTTCTTTAATTTAAATTTGTCTCCTAATTCATTATTTGGCAGGAGTGTAAAATACAATGGTAATTCTGAAGGTGCTTGAAAGCAATGGTGTCTTAAATCCTTACTTAGAGTATTTCCCTGTCAGGAATGATGCATTGAAGGTATTTTCTGGAATCTCAGGAACTCAGAGTTTCTTCTGTATTTGTTAGAAAGAAGCTGCTTCAGAGGGTGTCTTGGTTTTGAAAGACAGGTGCCTGCCAAGGAAGGCAGGAGCTTCTCTTGGAATAGAAAATGTAAACCCCCTCCCTCCAAATTATTAAAAGGGCTCTCAGGCAAAAATGAGAGGATAAGAATAACAGTTCTTTAATATGTATAAACAAAATAAAATAAAACAAAAACCAACAAACTACAACCTAATAGGAAAATTAGAACAAGATGCAGTATTAAACAAAAAAAACAAAAGCTGACCGTTAGAATACAACCTGACAGCCTGTCAGTCAGGGTGTTGGTAGCAGTCCAGTTTGAATGGTGGCTCCAGTAGTGCTCCTGGAGTGACAGATGGTTCTGCTGAAGCAGAGATCCTGTAGAAGGGCAGAGTTTTCCTCCAGTGGTGATGTTGAAGGGTCTGGTCCCTCCTCTGGGAATGGAGTGGGAGAGAAGGCTTCTCCTCTGGAAATCCAGTAGAAGGCAGATGCCTGTCCTGTCCGAACTCCCAGATTATATCTAGGTAGGAATGCTTGGCTCCTCCCCCTGGGCGGAGCATCTCACAATGGGCTGATGTCATTCTATGAGTCATGTGGTGGGTCCTTAATGGCTCATTAAACAGGAATGGCTCCCAGAGGGAGTTATCTATGACAAGGCGTTATCTAGG
The DNA here is from genome assembly GCA_013400315.1 of Bombycilla garrulus. NCBI lineage: Eukaryota > Metazoa > Chordata > Aves > Passeriformes > Bombycillidae > Bombycilla > Bombycilla garrulus. The sequence goes on along the minus strand of VXBU01004390.1, from coordinate 627 downwards.
GCAAGGTGTTAATGGCCCATTAAGAGGAGATAGTCCGGGGGAGGAGGCAAGGAAAACACTGCCCCTCCTGGTTTCAACAGTTCATGAAGATGGAGATAGGATACAGACCTTCTGGAATATTTTACATTGTAACCTAGGACTTAAACCACCCTTATTCTACTGCCATCTACATCCTACCCAAAACAGTACCCTTTTAAAAAAATGTATAGAGTGAAACACTACACATAGCTCTCACTTAAAATTAGTTCTCCTTGTGGTACACAGTGGGTTTCCCCATCTTCCTGCATTACCCACCAGGTGTAGCCAGGTCCTTGAGCAAAAACAATCCCA
>VXBU01004388.1:3528-23786 GCA_013400315.1 Bombycilla garrulus | reverse complement strand
TGTAATTGTTTAATAACTTTTCCAGATCATACGCCTAGGAATATACTAAAAAGCATAGGTTCCCTAAAAGGTCACCATGGAATAGTTAAAACAACTATTTATTCCAGTTCTTGGTTTACTGCTTTTTAGCCAGGTGCTAACTGTTCAAGGTTATGGTCTGATTTAGAAGATCTCTATTCCAGCTGGGCAAGCGTACAACTTACTAGAAGAGTATCTCATAAATTAGGTCAGAATGTAATTCCAAAATACACCGTAACTTAAAAAGATATTCATATTTTTGCTTATCAAAATAAATACAAAACTATATTTAGATATATAAATAATTTTTTGAAGCTATCATGAGATAAATTTTAGCTTTCTTGATGGGCAAAACAGTGAGTTAATGAATGTGCTGTTGACTTCAAATTCCATGGTCATTCAAAAAAGGCTTCTTATAAGGATGAATATGCCCCAAAAGATATTGATTGTAAAGTGCTCTAATCCCAAAATATATTTTAAGACTTAAGATTTGCAAGTGCCTAGAAGTCACTGTCCAACAGAAAATAATATTTTCTCTTAATTACTTTTCAAACTATTAAAATGAAGGATTTTCTACCTACCTGCTACAAGAAATTTACAGTCAGTAGACACCCTCATANTCCCCATTTGGGTTTTTGTTTTACAAATACCCATCGGCTTAAAATGAGCGGGAAAGACACCTCAGGTGGTGTTGGAAACAAAAAAGGTTTATTAACTTCCAAAATAACAAACTCTCTACTGAGAAAAAGCCGTGCTGGAGACCCCAGGTCCACATCTCTGCTATAACAAACCTGAAATGCCACGAGGTCCCCCTATTCAGTGCTTTTTATGGCTTAGGCGGGGCTCTGGCACTCATCCAATCCAGGTAGCTCTAGGGGCGAGGTGATGTCCAGGGAGTCCAATGAGGTGTCCCGGTTCAGAACGTCTCCAAATTGGGAAAGGATGCCTGGGCTCCCCCTTCTCCCATAGGGAACAAAGACAGCTTCACACCTCCTCCTGGTCTGGGCACTCTGCCTATAGGAGGTGCCACAATGCAACATGAGAGGTAAGCAAATATCATTGGTATGGAAATTCTATACTATGCCTATTGCCAAACCAGTGGAATATGTGTTGTTTTCCCAACTTTCATCATCACTGATAAATGCTACCTTCTCCAGGGAGTCATTTTCAGTACAGGCACTGCAGATATCTATGTAGATTACTAAAATTAACTGTGTTTTGGGCATAGAACATGCTGCATGACTATGCAAAATGCCACAAGGAATAATCCAAATAATACAGGGAGGAAGCATTACATTAGTGTGTGGATGGTGTGAACTACTAATACATTTTAATGTGTGTATTAATACTGTGTGTGATGAACATTTTTTATAATGTGCTATTTCTGCATTATTTTGCCATTCCATCCTTTATGACAACTGCCTGCTAATATAGGTTAATAAGCAAATATTGAAGAGTGAATACTGAATAGAGGAATTGCACTTGTGATTTGGATAAGACTTGGTAGAGTTCTATATCATTCTGCTATATAGAATAACTGGTATTATGTATCCGGTCAGTAAAAAACAGTAATCCATTGTCATGCTGTTATGACTATGAGTACAGACACAAATTTCTGTGTACCTTCTTCCCAGGCTGCTTCAGGCAAGTCACTTCTGGAAGTGACTGTATTTGGCCACTAATTGTGAACAAAGCAGTCACACTTCAGCATCAAGCCCATGTGCCTGAAGTCTCACTGGCTGTGGACTGAGTGATTAAATGAACATTATAATGGGAAACATGCAAGTTTGCTATGACTGTTTTGATTTTGCGTAAAAGCCCTTCTTAGCTAATAAGTAGTTTCCCTAAGTAGTTGTTCCTCCCTACTTGTCATCTATTGTATACTTCCCAATTTCCTAATTCTCATTATTGGTGCCAATCAAATTCTCATCTGTCTCCAGGTTATTGTAATATATGCTTTCCTAGAAGTTGTTTAAAGAGTTTGGCTTCTTGATATAAAATAAATTACAGTAATGCTGGCAAGACTTGAAGAAGTCTAGATAGCAAAGAAAATGTCTGATTCTTCTACCTAAAACAATTCAGGGAAGTACTCACTAAGCATTATCTCATATTAAGAGTATATTCCTTTTCAAAACGAATAGGTGACACAACAATATTTGTGTTGCATGCCCTCATCTATCTAACTTATATAGGCAGATTGCTACATAATTTAGAAGAAATATATGTATGTGATTAATGCCCATTCAAAAAATTTGTTTTCTAGGTCTTTTGCTTATCATGAGGCTTGCAAAAATTTTACAAAGCTAAAATGAGATAGAAAAGAAAATAAAAATTTTTAGCTAAAGTCAGTAAGAGTAATGGATATATAAGTGTGTATAAGTAAATAATAAAGAAATAACCTCACCCTTTCAATCCCTATCTATCCATCTAAAGGTTTCATTCAATGTTATTGTAATAAAAATCTCTTTTCCTATTATAGTTGTAGAAACCATCACCCTCAACCAAGCACTCACTCTCAGCAATGCACCCATAAATCAAGACATCTTAGTCTAAAAATTGCCATAACTCTGCCTGGTTCACATCTTTGCTGACAGAACTATTCATTTATTTTTTCTGTCTCCTTCCTCGTTGCACCACTTATATTTTGAAAATCAATTCAAAGAAAAATCACAGATCAAAGGTCCCTGGTGGTAGATGAGCAATTGCCTGAATCTCTGTAATCTGCTGGAGAGGGGAGCATGGAACGATTTAAGCTATGCACTTCTACTCAACTCATAGGCAGTTTAGTGAGAAAGAGACCCAAAGCAATCTGTTTATGTAGCCCTACAATTAGGGCTATTACACTGAGTTTCATAATTAGACTGGTCATCAGCTGAAAGAGATTTAATAAAAATCTTTCAACTCTTTGGTATTCCAAACAGTTACATTTTAATTTTCTTAAAACAATGAAGAAGGCTGGTAAGTTAATCAATGAAAGTGTCTTGAAGAAAGTCCCAGTTCCTATTTGCTTGGCAGGAACCTTGTTTTACTAGAGTGCAGTAAACACTGAGCCATGTATACTATATTTTAATGGCAACTGATAGATTTTGGTTTAACTCAGAGATCACAGCTGACATTCAGTAAGTGGAAGACAAGATGCTGTTGTGAGTATTTGTAGCTTCTTCCTTAACAGTATCTACTTAAATCTTCAGATGTAACATTTAGCATACCTAAAAAATTCTTCACGTTATTTTGGATACCTGTTCATGAAAAAGGTTAATATAAATAAAATGACGGACACTAGTACTATCACAATGATTTTGAACAAATACTACCCACTTCTGTAAAATGCTTTTGGTATTGAAGTACTGAACTTTATGAATTATCATAAACAAGAAAATCATAAACTCTAGAAGACCCAGGGTCTAATTTACAAGTGAGAAACAAAGATTTTTCTCATTATTTGCTGTGAAATCTCTTGCATTGAAATGTATAGCGTGAATGTAACTTACAGCTGACAGTACTGTGGAGTGATCCTGATCAATGCTATTAAATTTAACAATAATTTTGATTCACAGAGATTTAAGTTTATACCTCCTGACAGGGAGGTAAGAGTCCTTACACATGCTGTTCAACAGAGTGAAGGAAAATTACCTGTATATTATGGCTACATAATTTGTGGCAAATGTGACACTGTTGGAAGAAACATGAATTAAAGGGGATGTGTGCCTGAGGGCTTTTGATTTTTTTCAACCTCTTTTGTGTGAATTCATATTATTTCATAGTGTTTTGAAGTTGTAGAAATAAATGGGATTCTATGTGCATCTACTATTCCTCATTGAGATGTGTTCATGTTCGAAGTTACATTTAGCAATGCAATTTGTGCCACCCCTCTTGGTATATATTTTTTTGTGACACGTGAATTTTTCAAACAGGGATAATTCTAACCTCACTTAAGTATACAGTATTGTAGTTTCATATAAAGGAGTATATTTTTGTAGTATTCTTAGACTGATCATACCTCTCTCTAATTATTAAAAGTAGTCTTCATCTCCTATCTTTTTTAGAAAAGCATACAGTAACAGAATAGCATAGTACACACAGAACAGTAACAGAATAACATAAGAGAAAAAATGTGAAGAAATATTTTATAGGGAGGCATTAGGAAGCACAAATGAAAATGAACTGTTAAACATTAAAAGGTCCTCCTCAGCTGACTAATAAATTTAACTGTAATAAAAATTCAGGGCATATTAACCATAATTTCATTAAAGAAAACTGTCACAATAAACAAATCCTCAGAGTGGAAGAGCTACTAAACCTGTCTTTTATGATAATTTCTCAGTTTCTTCTCAGGTCTTCCAAATAATTTCTTTATGCATGTCAACATTTTTATGTATATTCAGTCCACAATTAAGAACTGTGACTCTGATTACCTTTACCTTAGGATTTATAAGTCATTAGGTAAAACATCTTGTTTCCCTTGGTTATGGCCACTCATTTAAAAGTTTTTTTAAAACCATGTTATAATTGTAAAAAATTAGAGAGTAAGGCTTGTCTTTTCCTTTAGGTTAAGGTCCTTGGCAGACAAGAAGACTCTGGGGAGTCAGAGTTTGTCTCTGTGTGTGAAATCAAGGATAACGATCATGGCCTGAACATAAATTTCTTAACTTTTCTCTGGTGATAACTTCCAAGTAAGATTAATATTCTTTAGACCTCACTCACAAGAAATTAATAAGTTTTCTTTTTGGCAACTTTAAGTTTTAAATAAGTTTCTAGATATAATCATGGATAACATATAGAAATTCTTACCAACTTGATTTAATAGAATATAAAAAAATCTTTATTTTAACCATACTTGATCAAAACAATTTTCAAATATGAAATTAACATTTCACTATACATTAGCAAGTAATAAGACAAGGTTATAATTTACACTTAAATTTTGCTTCTCTTAATATGATTTAAAAGTCTCACTATCAGTGTCTGTGCCTGACCTCCATAACATAACCACTGAGACCATTACACTCTGCCAGATAATCTGTATGTTATTTTAAATGCCTTATTCCTTTTCAACTCATTAAGTAGCCCTGGCAAGTCAGTTTGGCATTCTGATATTACATGGCGAAAAGACATTCACAATTCCTTACAGATATGACTGAAGGGCCAATTGCCCACATCCTTTCAACTCTCATTACCAGCTCTCCCAGTGATGCTACTGCCCCAGTCCTGAAAGAATTTGTTGAAATTCTTTATCAGAAACCCTAATTTTAACAATTCTTTTTTTCCACACTAAATGATTCTTATTCTATGAGATCTTCCTACTTTACATACTTTAAGTTGTATAATTTATTATCTGTCAGGAAAACTGAAGGTTTTTTCCTTTTGTGTCATAGCTTTGTCTTGCCGTGAGTTTGTCTTCCCATTTTGTATATACAGAATCAAAATTATCTTCTTTTATCTCCCTAAATTCTCAAACTCTACTCAGAATAACCTCTCCCTATTCAAGGAATCAGAGCCTATTGTCCAAGTTCTTTTACATGTTATAGATGTACAGGTTTATATAGTAGAATTAAAAACATGTTCTTTTATGTTGTTTGTATTTTTAACTCAGTTCATACTAACCATAGTAAAAAATTGAATGAGATCCCTATTCAAAGGCTTCTCCATGCATTTTTCCATGTTTCCATGTATTCTCTGGAACCCTGAAGCAATCAGCTGTTCTCATACATAATGTAGTGTTTGATAAATGACTGAGTAAGGCAGGTATGACAATCCTAGCTCTATCAATAACAGCAGGTGCTAAAAGTATCATTTTCAGTAATGGATCCAAACCTGAAGCAAACATTTATCTTTTTTTTCAAAACTACATTAAAATAGTTTAAAGCTTTTAGTCTTCAGATTAGTTACCCCCTTATTAAATAGCATATCATAGTGCCACTGATCTGACTTTGGTTCAAAATCAAATGGGTTTCAAACGGCTGTAACTTTTGTTCAGATTCCCACAGTCAAATCTATCTATGCATAATCTGGAATAGTAGAAATGCTTGATTTCTTTTTCATATACATTTTTACTGCATTTTATACTATTGAGATATTGAAAAATCTTTCAACTGTAGACCTGAATTTGTACTTTTCTGCATTCAGACTGCTTATCTTAATTTCAGATACACTGGTGATATTTCATACATTATGTTATGTGAAATATTAAATGTAAAGTCCTATTAGATTACCAATTGTTTCCCTCTGTGAACATCAGATGAAAAATCAAATGCAATACCATATATGACAAAACCAAGTAAGCAGTATTTTGCATTTTTGCTAATTGCTATTCTTCTTTCATTAATTTGCACTGTTAATTTTCAATGGATTTCTTCTAAGACACCCAAAATAAGCAGGAAATTAAATACTTTGTAGTTAACTACATTATTTTTTTTTACATTAGAAAACAATTCTTACAATATAAATAATATTTTGTGAGTTTAATCATCAAGCAATAAAACCTGTCTTTTTTTCATCTTTCTGCATGAACTTATTGAAAATATTAAAAATGGAAGCTTCTATTTTAGCATTTATATTGTTTAATCAGAATACAGCTGGTATATGAAAATATAGAATCAATATGACATTTAGTTTTGTGTATTACACCATTTTGCACATTGCTACATTTGGATAGTAGATTTTTTTTTACTGGATAGTAGATTTTTAGAGAAAAATTTTAAGCATTGTTTTTCCTAAGCTGGTCATTGAAATGACATCTAACTTCCATGACTTTTGAGCATACTGTGAAGCAATTTCTCACCTTTGGAAAGTATTAGTGATACCTATGTGTTAGTGTCTTCTCAATGAACTGTATAATTTAATTTATTGAGGGTTTGTTTTGTTTTGCTTTAATTTGTTTTGTGTGCATATACATACACCTATATATATATATATACCTACACACCAGTGTTATTTAATATCTTAATGATGACGTAGATGAAGGTATTGAGTGCGTTGTCGCAAGTTTGTAGATGACACTAAGCCGAGTGATAGTGACATACCTGAAGGACTGGATGCCATCCAGAGGCCTGAATAGGCTTGAAAAATGCATCAGTGGGAATCCTTTGAGGTTTAATAAGACCAAGTGCAATGAGCTACACCTGGGTCAGGGCAACTGCTGGTATAAATCCAGACTGGGGGGTGAACTGATGGACAGCAGCCCTGCTGAGAAGGACTTGTGGGTGCCGGTAGGTAAGAGGATGGACATGACCCAGCCATGGGCACTCATAGCCCAGAAAGCCAAATGTGTCCTGAGCTACATCCAAAGCAGCATGGGCAGCGGGGTGAGGGAGGAGATTCTGCCCCTCTGCTCTGCTCCTTTGAGACCCCACCTGGAACCCTGCATCCAGCTCTGGGCTCCAAGCACAGGAAGGACCTGAACTTGTTGGAGCGAGTCCGGACAGTCCAGAGGACACCAAGATTATCAGAGAGATGGAACACTTCTCCTATGAGGAAAGCCTGAGAGATTTGGGATTCTTCAACCCACAAAAGAGAAAGATTCTGTGTGACCTAATGGCTACCTTCCAGTAGCTAGAGGGTAGGCACTCACAGGACAAGAGGGAATGGCTTCCAACTGAAAGAAAGTAGTTTTAGATTGAATATTGGGAAGAAATTCTTTACTGTGAGATTGGTGAGGCACAGGTTGCCCAGAAGAGTTGTGGATGCCCCATCCCTGGAAGCATTCAAGGTCAAACTGGATGGAATTCTGAGCAACTTGGTGCAGTGAAAGCTATCCCTGCATATGTTGGGTGCTAGAATTAGATGCTTTTTATTGTCCCTACCAATTCAAACCATGCTATGATTGTATGAGATATATAATTCAAATAAATTATAGTATTACAATACTGTAATATATATTATACAGTTATGGATACGCAGGTAATATATATAAGATATACTTCAGTGTGGTCGCACACAGCCTGACAGCCTGAGAAACCTGCAATTCTTCCCAGGCCCAGCCTGGGAAGTTGCAGAGGGCTCAGGAGAAGAAATCAGCTCTCACGCTATCCTGGGAGAGCAGAATGTGAGGAATGAAAAAACAAAGATAGGTCCCTGTGGTTCCTGTTCAGCTCTACGTGAGCTACGTGATGTTTCACTTTCAGAGGATTGTTTTCTTTTCTTTACCAATTAGTCCCTTGTTTGTCTTTAATTGACCAATACGATTATATCTAATGATGTGTTCTATAAAAAGAGCACAGCTCTTTCTTGCTGTAGAATATAGTAGAATACAGAGAATAGAATGTAGAAGAACATAGTAGATGATGTAGTATAATAAACTCTCTTCCTTGATGCACAAGCCTGAATTATTTGAGTCTTAATTGTGCTGCTCAGAATCTGGGAGCAACACTTCAACATATTAAGATATGGATATATATATACACTGGGAACACTAACTGTTAGAGTATATATTACATCTAGGTTTTGTGACAATATACCATTGAATTGCACACATTTTACACTGCAATTGTATATCATAAATATTACACAAAAAGGAGGTTTTAAACTTACACAGAGTTATTGCAATAAATCCCCCCTATCTTCATGTATACACTATATTTATAACTAAATAATGAATACATTTACCTAGGTGAGTGTACATGTATGAAGGGTGAATTGGTGAACAAATTTTGCATCAGAGGAACACAACATCACCATAGACATGCAAATTTACATGAGACACTGTTATTTTTTATCACTTTTGCTTTCCTTTATTCATAATTTATTCAGTTTGGAGCATATTAAAGTGAGCTGCATGCTTTTATCTTAACATAATCAAAGTCAAATTAGTTGTTTTGTAGAGGGACTACCAGAATTCAATCCCATTTTAGTTCTAATTCTAATAGATATTTTGCTCTGACCCTCTATCCAAAAAGAATATGTTTAAACTATTTTTTGCAGTTTCAACTCCATAGCATAGTCGTTTGCAGTGAGATTTAGTTGTGATGATGTTCCCTTGCATTTCTTTGGAAGTTAAAGAAGAAAACAAAGACCAGGTACTAGTTCTCCAGACATCAAAACTGAAAACATCTTAGCAGCGGTTCAGTGTGAATTTGATGAGCAATATTAAATTAGTTAATGACCAATTGAAAACCAATTCCAGAACTTCCTTCATTAAACTAGTGCTCATTTATTGCTCCAGTGCCTTAAGTGATGGTTCCTCCTTCCTTTGCTTCCAGCTCTTCAGGTATGGACCAAAACTCTTGAACACTGGGAGATCCAATACCTGTTAGATGATTACTGTACTTAGACCCATATTAAAATTCATAGCTCTACTGTTATAATCTAGTTGTTAAAATTATTAGAAATGCATCTGCCTGAATTAAGGTGTAGATGAGACCATATGCCAAAGTCAATATTATGGATTTTATTTACATTAACTTTAATAAATGTGACACAAATGAGGGGGAAGGGAGGAAAGAAAGAGATGGGGAGACAGAAAAATAGTGACAGGACAGACTAAGGAAAGTGTCACCATTCAGCCGATCCCGATGATGTCCTGTTGATCTTCTCCATCTGGTATTGGTAGCGAAGGTACTCCCAAAAAAACGTAGAATCCAATGGATTAATATATGTTTAAGCCAGGTGGGAATGCCCAGATATCTCTCTTGAGGGGGCGCAAGTTTGACACAGTCTCATGCAGCAGACTCCAGCAGCACATCTGTTGCTTCACTTTGCATCATGCACAGTCCTGTGGTGCAAGGTCTCAGGAATGAGTCTGGGGGCACTTTGGGGGATCTTTGATGCATTGTGACACCTCCTCAGCTGCCCCTCATGTGAATGTCCTGTGGATGTGGCCTTTCTGGGGTGGGGGCGAGGGCGTATACAACCAAGCCAGTTTGTGTAGGGGAGGATGGGTGTCCACTGCCTCTGATCAGATGTTATTACACATACCCAAAATTCTCCTCTCCCTGCCTTCGTTGGTGGGGAGTGTGTGCAAACCTGGTCTCAGCAGATGGGACTGTGGGCTATGGCCTCCCTCACCCTGAACTCACTCGGACCTGATTTTCAGGGCAGCTGCTGGGTTTGGCTTTCTTGTGGATAAAATTTTCTCCCTCAGCCCTGTTTGCTTTTTCTTAGACCAGAAATTATTTCATCTTATCTTAAGTTCCGGTGTCTTAATTCACAGTTCAAAGTTTCCCTCAGAAGGCATCTTCAGGCACAAGTGGGTTCAGTGGTCAAAGCTTTTTTATAAAGATTTCAAAAGTCCTTCATAACAACGTTTAAGTCATTAATCATAACATTTCAGTCTCAGACATCTACTCTGTGGATATTCTCTACAGACAATCACTACAAAAATATTCTGACTCTGAACTTTGAACACTATGGAGAACCAGAAGATTTCATTTCCAGTACATACTTAAATTTTCAGAAACATTAATCCAGTTTTGGGCTGACAACATGCAAACACAAAATCCTTATGTTTCAGGGAACAGTACGAGTCCTTCTGACTTGTTTTAACTTCTTTTAAAATTTCCCAAGTCTTTATGTGCAAAAGGTCATTCCAGCTGAAGCTAAAATTAGATATGAAGGTCATTATTTCTCAATTATTTTCTGCACATTAATTCAACTAATTCTAGAATAAAATTTTGTCTTTTCCAACACTGAATTATGCAAAATGCAAATTAATTTTAAAGTATTTTCAGCAAGAATTAGTAGAGCTGTCAGTTCAGATGCCATTGTTTTTGTCAAATGGAATTGAGAGCAGTAGTCTAAAAGATTTGGAGAGTAGGATCTGTATCATGGTGCAGTTTTTCCAGTTGTTTTAAGAGCTGACAGGACTTGGTTTCTGGATAAAATGTTTAGCAAGGTCCCAAGACACCCATAGTCAAAGCAATTCAATCTGCATTCTTGTTGTGCTGTGAGTGGTCATCTCCCCTGTGCTATCAGGCAAGTGTCAGCGGTGACTGCTTTATGAACCGGGAACTCCACTGGAAAAGTGCAGTTACTTATCTGGCTTCATCACTGTACAGAAAACAGGGGTAAGTCAGGCATTTCCAAACTCTAGATGTTTATATCAAAGTACTCATGGAAAACCTTAGTAGCTTTTTTTCATCTCTCGCACCCCAAATATTTTGTACTGTTCACAATATCAAATCTTCTCTACTGTAATTACTTGATCTGAAATAACCAGTAATCCTAGTTTAAGATGCTCTCACTTGCTTTTTCCATTCTATGCCACTACTGTTCTTGTTCCATCCATACTGTTTGTGCCTCCTTAACCAGCCACATTTTATGGGCAGCAGCTACTGGTGGAGTCATTTGGTGAGTGGGACTAGCAAACTGATTCAGGTTTTAAAATGAGTAATCCCACCTTCTGTCCTCATTACAAGAAGGCCATGGAATATTTTAAATTGGTATTTCCACCAAATGTTTCTTATAATGAAATCACCTTTTGATACTCCCAAGATTTTTGGTTTCATTAAATAGTCAAATTTATTTGGAGGACATGAAGAGACAATTTTTATTTATTTTTAGCAAGAAAGCTGATGACACTAAAATAAATGCTTCATTATATAAAATTGTTTCAAACACATTGAGTGTTGTAAATGAGCAAGTAAAGAAAGTCAGAGGGAAAGGTGCAGAACTAAGGATTCGGTGACACATTTTGAGTCACATACACTAAAGAGGCTGTATTCTACACATGACATCTTTTATTGAATTCTACTGTAGCTTCTGTAAATTGCTGCATTTGCAGCTAATTATTTGCTTGCATACAAAGTGTGAATAATGGGTGGTGCTATAAACACTCAGTGTTTCGATTATTCCTCCTAGGACTAAGAGCAGCCAACAATGGAAATCAGATATTAGGAAAGATGAAAATATATTTGTGAATATGACCATGTTTCTATGTTGTATGACATGTACATCTTTGGATTTGCTTACTAATTGTATAGATAATTGTGCAGAACAAAAAAATCTGACAAAACATCACTTTCATCACAGGTGAAATCCAAAGAGAAAAAGAGGTAAGTATATGTAAGTATTCCCATTCTATGAGATGTTTTACATTTTACCCATGACAAACAAGCTCTAAGAAATTTCCATAGCAATAACTATAATATAAAGTAGCTACCTTTAAAGACGAGATATCTACAAATAGCTCCGACAGCATTGTAAATACAAGAGGAGTTTGCACACATGCTGCTAATGGAAACCAAATTTAATATCTCAGGATGTTTGGATATTAAAATGAAAAAAATTCTCAGTAACTTAAAAAAATCAAAACATTAAAGAATAAAATAGGTTTTCTTTGTAAATGACCTTTATGATTCACCATAAATGGAGGGTTAATGTTGACTATAACAGTGCTTGTTCCAGTGCAGTGGAATCAATTTTAATCTCAGATACAATTCCATTCTATTACATATATATACATATATATATATACACACAATTTTTAATATTTTTACTTTCCTTCTATTTTAACTCCCAAAGTTACCCAATAAGTTATTGTAAAAGCAGAAGACAATTGTCTGGCATTAAAAAAGCAGATGAGATTGCATTCAAATATTAAATCAGGTACAAAAGAAAAATGAGCTAAATAAGAACAATTGAAAGTCAGTGCTGAGGAGCTCATCCTTGGAAATTGTTCTGAATTGAAACAATTTACTTTTCAATAGCAAAATAATTTACTTTCTGAAACTGAACAAAGTCATAATTTTTGCTCCAAAGAATTTGTGAAGATCAAATCATACCTTGAATCTCTTACTGAAATTACAAAGTAATTTTTAACATGACAGGCTTCATTTTAAAATGTTACCTTGAGGGAGCTGTTAGAGTGCTGGACATCTCTTATCTGTTTTTTTGTCTTGAGGGTTTGTTCCTCAGTGATTTTTAAAGACATAATCTTTTCATGAAAAGCAGATACTGATATTAATGATATTCATAGTTTGCCTTGAAAAGTAACTGAAATCCTTTATTTCATCCTGTTTGACCACTTTTTTGGTACTTCTATCTGCGTATAATGAAAGCAAACTTCACCTGGAATATGTCTATGGTGTCTACCAATGATTTTTAGTCAAAAGTCAAATAGTACTTGAAGCTCTCCTCCTGGTGTAAGACACTACTTTTCTTCTTGCATACATTTCCACAAGAGTGGATTGGTGGAAAAATTCAATAAATTCAATCATGGTATTTTATATTAATTAAAAAAAATATTATGAAGACAAGAACAAATCAGTGGAAGGACTTTAGCTCATAAATGGGGATATATGTTGTTTACATTGCTGATCACCTAATAGGGAATATGTTCATAATCTGCATGGTTATCTAGTTTTTGTAGTGACTGGAAATAGTTGTCAATATAACATCCTAGACTGGAATGATTTTTAGACTAAGATATGATAGGAAAGGGTTTGAAAAGGTAGAGGGCGTTCAGCTGGGTTCTTTGAAACCTTTTAGTTATTTATGCTTCACAAAATTACTATAAAAATAATTAATGATCGCTCTAAGAGTACTGTTAGATTTCAGGTCTTAGAATGCTCTCTGGCTATTTTTGATTCATAAGCTCACCAATTTTGGTGGACACAGAACACATACCATGCTCCTGTTGGTGGAAGGGTAAAAACATTTTGCATCTTAAGCGCTACCCTGCTCTTCTGCTGGTATACCACAGTGTATGTGTAGCTATTTATTTCTTTAAATATTCTATTCAATATATGTGTATGAAAGATAAATTCAAGACATGTAAGATAATTTCTGTTTACAATAAAGGCCATTTTAAATCATTGTATTTCATATTTTAAATGAGATCATGTCATTTGTAGTTGAACACGTATATAAGGAAGTTTGTTTATTTCTTTAATCTATACCAAATAACTAAAATAATGTCTAAGTAGTCTATGTCCTCCTTCAAAAGGAGGCAGGAGTTATTCAAAAGTGAATATATTTCTCTCAGTTCTATAGAACTTAAGCTTAAATTTATGATTTTTTTACCTTTGTAATTTATAAAGGAAGCTGAAATCTTGAAAGCTTTACATCCCTAGTATTCAATATACTTTATATTCTACATATTTTTGTGATTGGAGGAAGAAATAGTAGCATAAAATATACAACTCAGGCAGACAACCTTTAGAGGTATTGGAGAAAAAAGCTGAAATGAACTGTAGAATGGAAATATATGGCTCAAAAAATGCACCATTTACTGAAAACATCTATTGTAGAAGTTTTATATGAGCCTATTTCTGTATATTTCCATAGTTATATTCAGATGGGTTATTTTCAATAAGCTGGGCTAGCATTGGCAGACTCATCTATCAGTTTTGGTTTTTTTCCTTGGTCACAGGTACAATCCAAGGCTTGTGGTTTTCCACATAGGTGCATGACGATGTCTTGATTACTTTCTCTGTCAAAAGTTAAAACAAAGCCTTAACCTACATATGGAAGCCTTTATCATGTTTAAAAAGAAATCTTGTTAAAATATTTACATGTGAAGTTAAGTAATCTGTTCTAATTTTATCTTTTGTTGTTTTTCTGTTTTCTTGTCTTTTGAAATATTACTGTCTAAACTATATAACTATAGAAGACTTTCTGGTATGTGGCAGGTTGATGGTATTGCAGAACTAACACAGGTCGTCTTCAGGCTGTCTTTGCGCAGGCAAACTGTCAGTGCTGACTAACAATAAGCTAAGGTTGATACATGTTCAGGTTCTCAATGACAATTTTTACCTAGACATGATTAGAAATAGCTGGCAAATTAAATTATAACTCATGCAGGTGTGCCTGTTTCCTCTGATGCTTTCTTGCAAATGCATACATGTAAATAGGAAAACACATCTCAAATTAGAATTCATGTTGCAGTCATACCAGATCTTAGGTTTTTGGTTTTTTTGTTGGAGGCTTTTTGGGTTTTTTTTGTTCATTTGGGGTTTTTTTCAGCCCTCTTTTAGACATAGAAGACTTTGTCTTGGGGGTATTTATTTGTGGTTTGTCTCTTTGTTGTTTTTAGGTACTCAATATACTCTAATATAAGTAGATTGTCTGTGCACTACATTTAACCAAGTGTGCTTAAAAATCCAGCCCTGTTTACCTTTGGAAATTTGAAAGAGCACCGCTGTACCTTTTTTGACTTGCAATCCTTTTCATAGCTCTCTCTATCATATTTGGTTTTCAGTTCTAACAATCATAGTTCTTTTTTTGTTAACATTTCACTATGAATGACTGAATGCAACTGATACATAAATATTTTGTTTTTTAAAAATATTACTCTGACTGTCCAGCCTAGCACTGACAGGATGGCCTGTATGCGGGTATTGTCCAAATAGTCTAAGAGCAAACACATTTGTTTGGATGTGATCCATAGCTGTTCAGTAGGCCCAAAGAGGCTCCCATAGCAGGAGGAAAGTACACAGTTTTCAGAAGCTCAGTATATCAGATTTATCTGTAAGCAGCAGAAATGTGTCTAGGGGAGAAGTCTACCGGAAATTACTGTTCTGACAGGGGAGGATTAGATTGCATCTGCTCAGTTGTAACTGACAAATTTATCCTCTTTTAGGTGCTAAAAAACAAAGAATCAAGAGGTGAGCTTTGTAGTACAACTGATGCAATGCAGCCTGTCTTTTTCAGCAGCTCCACATGGATAGATGATTCAGATATGCATTGGAGAACCACAGGAGGAAAGGTGAACAGCTAAAGACTTTACTTCCTTTTAGCACCTTTGAGACAGGCGTTAGAAGGTGATATACTATAAATTTTTGGAAACTTGGATACAGGAATATTTTTTGTGCCTGTCCTGAGGAGTCTTTTTCCTCGGGAGAGCACAGCTTTTAGTCTTTGGCCATGGAAAAAGCTTCCAGGACTCTGGGAGGAGTGAGTTTTGTGAGTGCATGAAGTAGATGATATTGTAGTTTATCACAGGGTGAAAAGTAGATTTTGGGTTTTTTAGTAAGGATATGGATGGAAAGACAAAGATGGAGGACTTTGGGTGTTACCTCAGTTTCTCCTTCTTCTTCATCTACTCAATTTTCTGCAGTGCTGGTGGCACAGAGTGATTGGTTATACAGAGCCTCAATGCAGATGTTAAGTGGCTGACAAATAATTAGTTATTGGTAGTAGAATAAAAATAAAGTACATTTTAGGTACATAGTAACAGTTACTTGGGTAGCATATCTTGTATAAAAGTCCTTGAAAGCAGACATTTTGGGTCTTTTTGGCACATGTCTCTGAAATGTGCAAAGCCTGTTATCCAAGGCAGTAAACTGATAAGAGAACTAATAAACAGCTGGAGACCAAAGCCAGCGAGTCCTGCTTGTCTAAGTTTTAACCCTGGCACAGGACTTCTCAGGGGTTTCCCTATCAAGGACCCCAAGAGTGGGAATTTTAATTCCTACAACACATGAGGAAAGTTAAAGAGATTGGCCTGGTCATTACTGATGAGACCAGCTTGAAAAGCAATCTGGAGGAAATGCATGCAGTAGTGAGGGACAGTTTTCTTCACAGTAGAAAGGATGGATTACAATTTGTTCCTTGTTGTGTGCTTCTACAGGTGTAAAAGTCTCTTCATTACTGTAAAAACAGCTTCTGAAACACCAGTGAAGTACAGTAGTGGCATCACTTATATTGCAAAAGAGTCCATGTGTTTCTAAAGGTCGATGTTTGGCATGACAGCAGAAGCTTCAGATCTGTGAGTCTTGAAATAGAGACACAAGCATTGATTCATTAAGAAGATTCGAAGGACCTCACATCTATAGTTATATCCCAATATGAATACCATGAGAAAGTTTAAACCAAACTGAAGAGAATGAGAAAGTTTTTCTTGTGGTTCATAGCTCATGTACAAAAGCCATCTTTTTTTACAGGCATATAAATGCTGTTTTAAAGACACTCCAGCACTTGTTTAATGCTGTTTCCTAGTATGAAACAATCTAATTTACATATAGATTAAGAATCTATTTATGGCATCTGTGATAAAACAAACAAATGTGGGAGTCACAAAATCTTTATTGTATTTGTTCAGTGCTGTTTGATTTGTTTGCATTATAGTCCCATTAATGTTGCCACTTTAACATACGGTATACATCAAAAATTTCTTACCAAAATGGCCTGAATTAATGAAAACCTTATAAATAGTCAAGTGTTAGCTTTAATTACTTAATCTAAATATACTTCAACACTTAAACAAATTGAGAAACCACACATTGCAATTCTACTCCCTACTGGAGAAATATCAGACCTATATTCTCTATTATAAAAGCAGCTACGTTGTCACAATATTAAAACTAATATATAAGCATAGTTATATGTAAACTAGGAGTGCATTAAAATTGTAGGTGGTTTTTTTTTTATAAAGCAGAAAATATACAGAAGGTTTCAGCTTTGAGATTGCTACATTTTTAAAAGTTTATAATCAACACTGCAAACTAAAGTTTTCAGCTGTTAGGATAATTACCTTTGTGTCCTGAAGCCATTCTTTTAAGTGAAATGTTTCAGAAGAGTCCAAAAGAATGATGTATATGTGGTCTCATATTCCTGTTGCTATGAATGAAATGAAGTTACTTGCAGGATTTTTTGGTAATACTAGTTTGATTTTGTTTTGTTTTCAACTTTTTTTCTTTTACTTCAGTGGTTTAGTAAATTTTTTAAATTTAATTTTATTGTTTCTAAAATATAATTGCTTTGTCATATAGTTAATTTTTTTTCTTTACCTTATTATGCCATGTGTTCCATATATTCTCTGTTGGAGATTCCATTCTGCATGTTTCATTTTTTATTCCTTTTCTGTTAAATATATATTCTATACCATTTTCAGGAATTGCTGTTAATGTGTGAAACTCTTAACCTTTGAACTGGTTGACTTTGAGATTTAATGGTGCATATGTGATATAGAATTAATATAGGCTTTTGCATTTAATATAGAATTTATAGATAATCCATCAGTTGTGTGGTCTCTTCTTGCTTCAGCTGTGTCTATGGAAACATTTTTTCTCTTTTTTCATATTCTTGGGTTTTGTTTTGTTTTGTTTTTAAATAAGCCCAGTTTTGCTATGTCTCTAAATTAAAAGGCGAAATTAATATTTTGAAAGTGAACATAAGTTTCTAAAATTTAAGAGAGTTTTCTCTACAGGGAGAATGAGGCTGATTTTTACAGTCAGCCTACATGATGGGGCATGGGCAAGTGTGCAACAGTAGCTAGGACAGAGGCAATTTCAGGAGCTAAACTGAATGAAAAATTTCAGCTGGGAAGGCAATAACTAAGACATTGGATCTGAAGATGCCAAAGATATACAAGAGTGCGATCTAGTCTAATTCTGGACTATAATTGCCTAATCTAGGAGAATGCAGCTAAGGGTCATATTAAAATTCATCTATCGAAGTCTACTGAAATAATACTGTGCAAGTGCCTGAGTTGTCTGAACTTCAAACGAGTGAAATGTGTGTTTCTATGATGGTTTATTTATGTAGGAAACAGCATACTTAATAAGGGTAAACTCAAATTTCTTTATAAGTTTTTTTCTTTTTTATAAATTCTAGAAATTTATAGTCTTTTCCAAGTTATTTTGTTTAGAAGATGCCATTTGTCTATCTTCTTTCTTCAATTTATTAGGAAATGCAATGGCTTTGTGATGTTTTTCTGCCTGCTTGGTCCCAAAAGTAAAATTTGTTCATGAATTCCATAGAGCACTAAGTTCACTCTCTACTAACATCCAGCCAAAAGAAAGCATGGAGGATGTAACAAATGATGCCAGCTTTTAAATTCCATGAGGGAGGACCAAGCAGGTTCAAACTGAAGAAAAGTTAGGGAAAAGCATCCATCTATCCCTAACATATTTAGACAGGGAGATCTAGAGCATGAAGAATATGTAAGTTCCTTAGAGTGATGACTAGCTGTCATCATAGTGATGTGAAAAGAAGCAGAATAATGTTTTAGAAGATTTATGTGGCAATTTAGTTTAAACACTGATAATCTGGATTGAGCAGATTCCATTTCCTGAGAGAATCTAGAAGTGTATAGAAGAGAGAAAAACAAAAAGAAAATTAAAGAGAGGGAAACTCCCTCCCCCTCCTCCCCCCCAAAAAAAAATCAGGAAAAACCCATGCCCAAAACACATTGCCCTTGTAAACCCACCAGCTGGTGGTGATGTATTTACACAATAGTTTTTAACAGTAGTCATTGTAAGTCTCTGAAATCAAGAAGGTACCTTGTCTGATGCTCGTGCCTATGAAGTATTTTAAATCAAAGCTGTTACAAACACAAAACCTAATGTCACCATACTCTGGTCACCAGGAAAAATACTCTTCCCAATGTACACACGCACACCATATCCTTCTCATGAGATGTGCCCCATCATATTTCCTCCAGAAATATGCTTACTAGAGAATAAAGAGAAGAATATTTAATGATTTAAGATTAAAATCAGAAGAAATCAGAAACACCAATATGGAATCTTGATGTTTTGCAAAAAACGTCCTTTAAGAAGGGGAAAGCTGGTTTGCTATATGAAAAGGTTAAAAAAAAACCAGCTACACAAACTGCAGACTATGCTGAGAAATGGATAATTTCTTACCACCATAAATAACAATGCAGCTGTTTCAACCTGTCTTGTTTAATATTTCACGTGAAGAATCCTCGGAGACTGACTTGACAGACACAGTATTTTTGGAGTAAACCAACAACTTCAAAAACAGAGTCACCACTCCAGATGGTATATACACAGAAGTCTAAAAAAGATTAACTGTACAGTGACTGAGCCAACAACAGAAAGTTACAGCCCCTTCTTCTAAGCAGCTGAATGGCTCAGATGTTTGTTAAGCAGAAATTTTAACTGTGCACTGATTTCACTGAATCACACTGAATTGTTGAGATTGGAAGAGACATCTGGAGGCCACCTGGTCTCATTCTGCTGCTCAAGCAGGGCCACATAAGGTCAGTTGCTCAGGACCATGTCCAGATGTCTTGAGAAGATCTCCAAGGATGAAGACTCCACAAGTGCTCTGGGCAGTTTGTGGCAGCGTTCAATCTCCCTCGTAGTGATACAAGTGGGTTGTCCATCTGATTCCATCCATGTTAAGATGGAATCTCTTGTGTTTCAGTTCATGCACATTTGTCTCTTTTTTAATTATGAGTTTAGCTACACATTTTATCTTTAAATGTTATAAATGTTCCCTGGAAAATTTTGAACCAGTCAAGTTTTTTACACCAATACGTGACAACTTGCTGTTCAGAAATAATTAAAAAATGTGACTTAGAATACTATGCAGTATTGAAACATATCCAGTATGGT
>VXBU01004387.1:93584-108379 GCA_013400315.1 Bombycilla garrulus | reverse complement strand
TTACACTTATAGGAATTTGAGAGTTGATTAAAAAAGGAGGTTTTTATTTTTCTATCTGCCAAGACTTGCAATGCTGCCATAATATCCAGAAGTGCTGCCATAATATGCAGAAATGATAAGGA
The DNA here is from genome assembly GCA_013400315.1 of Bombycilla garrulus. Taxonomy (NCBI): domain Eukaryota; kingdom Metazoa; phylum Chordata; class Aves; order Passeriformes; family Bombycillidae; genus Bombycilla; species Bombycilla garrulus. The sequence goes on along the minus strand of VXBU01004387.1, from coordinate 108,257 downwards.
CATTAATAGGTTAAAAAAGGTAAACCAAGCTATGTTGTATGATCTATTATGATAAGAGGTCCCACGTGGAAGTTGAAGACTAGGTTTTAAGCACAGGGTGTTTTGGCCTTGACTCCAAACCCCATGGAGGATGTCCTTCTTGTCAGTTTGCTGATGCGATCTCTGAAGAATACTTCATCATCCCATCTGATAGCAGCAAATGTTGGTTTATTACTCATTGCTTTTCTTTGATTGAAGCTGGTGTGGGAGCTGGAAACAAAACTTAAAATCTTCTCTACTACTTTTGTTTCATGTTGCAAAATTGGAAGAGTGGACATAGAGTAGCTAGCATTACAGAATGAAACATCCTTGCTAATCTTTCTGAAGCTGATTGGTTTATGACCTGAAGTAATAATGTATGTTTGTTTTCAAAAGTGCTTGTAGCAAACAAAAATCCTAGATTCCTGCATACTATCCTACATAGCTATAAAAATAATTTCTCCCTGTATGTGCCAAGGAGAAATCAAGTTTCAGAGTCTTTGTGTAAAAACCCAACAATTTTTGGCATCTCTAAATCTCATACCAGCCTCTAAGTCAGTTAACTCTATTTTATTCTCTGTAAACTGGAGTGCTCAAGCCCATTTAATAACTGTGTATTTTTATGTGAAGCTTACTGAGGATGAGAGTGCTAAGATGCTTCAGATAGACTTGCTGAAAATTTGTCTGTGCTTATAAGCCTTTGGACTTTTTAAATAATTTTAATTTAGAAGTATTTCAGACACAATAACAAAATGCTGCATCTATATGTGCCAAAATGACTTATCATGCAGAAAGAAATAGGTATTAGAAATGAAATGAAGTTTTGGAAAAAAAAAAACTACTTTTGATCAAAATCCAATTGGTCCATTATTGATGTTATTTCTGAAATGTGTTACTCTGTAGGAAGTATCAAATTTTCCCTTGTAGTATTGAGCATGGGAAGCATTCTTCGTTTAATTTTGTAGTTTATGTTAGACCCTGTTGCAATCAAAGGCAAATTCCTCACAAAAGTTATGTGTCCTAGAGGCGGATTTAATCAAAATTATACCTCTAGACATAGAAATAAAATCTAAATTTTAATTTCTGGATTATTTGTGACATACTTGTTCATTGACCAGTACACAGTGAGCAGAGAGTAGAGAAGAGAAGAATTAATCACATTCAGTACTGGAGCTGCTTTATTTATTTACTTATTTTTTTAATATTTGGAGCTATTTGAGTCGGAAAATATTTTTTAATGGGCATGCTTGATATACCCCCACCCAGTTCTGATCACAGGTGGATACTTGCTATATCCTTCTAATTTCCTGTATTTGCTAATTTTTTGTCATTATTATATTTCACATAAATTGAGAGAGTAACAAATAACCAGGATGCAAGAGCTGGACACTGCAATTCATAAGTGGTTATATCATTAGTCTCATCCTCCTTCTCTTCATAGAAATGCCTGCTAGAAAGTGTGACTGTAGCTGGTACTGCTAATTAGCAGTATGCCATTACAATTTCCAAAATATGTGTCTTAATATTTAGAATTCAGATTGCAGGGCATATCCAGCGCTGTATGAAAGAACAAGTAATTCCCATGAATAATTTCTACTAGAATTAATAATTTTTGATATCGCAGTTCAGATTAGGTGCAGGAGTGCTTTGATTTCACTTAGGCAATGGTCCATGTTTGCTGTGAGGTGTAAAGAAAAATGCTCTCAGGAGTGTGTCCTGCTGTAGACAGCCATTGGATTAGTCAGGCCTGATTCACTCTAGGTGAATCCATGTCAGCTTTTGATAGATTGCACTGCATTTGCAGTTATCTATATTTAGACTTTCCCCTAAAAAAGTCTTCTTTCTTGCCCAGAAGCATTCAATAAAATCATGAGATTTTTTGCACAAACTACATCACTGTAAAGTACATGAAACTGGATACATTGAAAGATGCATTGAGGATATTACTCATAGGCAAAATATCATGTGAAGTGCTGCAAAGCATGATCCTATGGAAGGTATAATAAATTGATAAGGCTCAGAGGTTATCACAGGAAATAAGGTATTTCCCAGACACACTTGATTGAGCCAGCATGCACAGAGGTTGCATGATTAAATCAGAGAATCAGGCTTCCTATTACTGTTAGGCAAATCTTAGGTAGAACTATGCCTACTTTGTTCATATCTGAAAAAAAAATAATAATTTGTTAATTTCTATGTAATGATCATATGCAGTGATAATAAGATGAATAGTAATTGAAAATCTTTGAATGAACAATGTAGTGTTCATTCTGAGGCCAGAAGGTGATTTTTTTATTGAATCAGCAGTTAAAAATTTGATCATGAACAAGAAGTTCAGATGTCCTTTGACATGCTGAAATATTATGCTAGATAAGGCATCAGAACTATTCTGATCTCATTTTCTTTCTCTATTTCTTTAATTCCTACTATCATAGTAAAATAGGCACAGAAGCAAGATATTGAACATAACCACATTGCAATTTGAAAACTATGCTTTTCAGTCTTGCAAAGTACAAAATATTCTGATTTCCATTCCCCAAGGGCCTCTAGCATCCCTTTGAACCTAAGTACAGTACACAATAAACTTCTGTTTCTTAATAACATTGTTTGCATGTTTAAAAAGAAAAATTGGCATACGATTTTTGTTGAACATGAGATTTTCACTCAGCTTTTTGTAGGTAATCTAAGAGTACTCAGGTAGTACTTCAGCATGATTTGTAGGGGGTGGTGAGTTGTGTTTAACTGCAGCCCAAGGAGTAGCCTCCCATTGTACCTCTGACTGATTCCAGAAAAGTGAAAACCATTCTGCAGAGAGATGGATAAAAATGCAAAAGCTACTGCTACATTTCCTAAAGAATGTGTTCATTTGCTAAAGCTCTGAACAAATTGTTCTGGTATGCAAATGTCTGCTTTAGAAAACTGCTATTAACCCTTATTATGAGAGGCATTATAATTACACATCAAGTGAGAATTGGGTTACATTGTAACAATTTTATATTATTGCTCAATTATAAGTTCAGTAGAAAGATCACCACCCCCAACACATTTTTCAAGCAATCTTTTCCTTATCTAATTGTCATTGAGATGATGAAGGAAACATTAGCATATTTTTCAGTGTAAATGTCACTCTGTGTTGTTTAAGTATGGTAAGGTACAATGATGATAAGTATTCTACACAAAATCTTATTGAGTATTTTCAAACAGTATTTAAGACATTTTTCATTTGTGTTCTTCTGGATACATTTATTTACCTTTTTTTTTTAATAGTAATTGTTCATAAAATAGAAACTTTTTGGCAATAACACAATGATAGTCATGCTTTTTTTCCCCTGCAATTAAGGAACAAAGGACAGGCAAAAAACAGCTTTTATTCATAATTTTTCCCTTTGCAGATTTGTTTGATTGACTGGCTTTAGTCATTAACTGGAAAATTCATTTAGTTATGAACAGTACATTCCTTTCTTAGGAAATAATAATAATTTTTAAGGAAAACCTCATTAGTTACATTGATTTTTTTTTTTTTTACAATAACTAANGAAAAGTGAAAACCATTCTGCAGAGAGATGGATAAAAATGCAAAAGCTACTGCTACATTTCCTAAAGAATGTGTTCATTTGCTAAAGCTCTGAACAAATTGTTCTGGTATGCAAATGTCTGCTTTAGAAAACTGCTATTAACCCTTATTATGAGAGGCATTATAATTACACATCAAGTGAGAATTGGGTTACATTGTAACAATTTTATATTATTGCTCAATTATAAGTTCAGTAGAAAGATCACCACCCCCAACACATTTTTCAAGCAATCTTTTCCTTATCTAATTGTCATTGAGATGATGAAGGAAACATTAGCATATTTTTCAGTGTAAATGTCACTCTGTGTTGTTTAAGTATGGTAAGGTACAATGATGATAAGTATTCTACACAAAATCTTATTGAGTATTTTCAAACAGTATTTAAGACATTTTTCATTTGTGTTCTTCTGGATACAATTATTTACCTTTTTTTTTTTAATAGTAATTGTTCATAAAATAGAAACTTTTTGGCAATAACACAATGATAGTCATGCTTTTTTCCCCTGCAATTAAGGAACAAAGGACAGGCAAAAAACAGCTTTTATTCATAATTTTTCCCTTTGCAGATTTGTTTGATTGACTGGCTTTAGTCATTAACTGGAAAATTCATTTAGTTATGAACAGTACATTCCTTTCTTAGGAAATAATAATAATTTTTAAGGAAAACCTCATTAGTTACATTGATTTTTTTTTCTTTTTTTACAATAACTAATCTTGAATTAACTACAAATAGAAAAATAATAGCTTAATGTTTTGAAGGATGTATTAGTTTCACCCATCTCCCCTTGATGGTAATACTCTTTGAAATGAAGATCTTCAAATGTTTCAGGTAGTTAAGGGTAAGATGTCTGTACAGATTTTTTTACAATACTGGGAGTTTTAGAACAGACTTTGGGTTTACATTGATAGTTCCCTTTCCTAGTTTCCGTTTTCCCAGCTGGAGCTGTCATCTGGCTAAAGGAGAGAGAGCCAAAAGGCATAGACCCCTACATTGTCTGCTTTTGGCTATTTGTAAAATGCTGCTTTTTCCTGTTTGTTTGAATTAGGTTCATGGAAAATGCTGCTGGTCATAGAGAAAAAAGTTTTACATCTTACTTCTAGCCTTAGCAGAATTGGACTTTATGAAGAAGTTATAATTTCCTATGCTGTTGATAACAACTTTTCAGTTAAAGAAGGCAGACTGGAAATTTTAGCCTTAAAGTTTTTAGACATTTCTAAGGCTGCCTTCCATGCATATTTTTTAAGATAACTTTAAATATACATATATTTAGGTCTTTCATCAAAATAAATGTGCAAACAGAACTTTTTTTCAGAATTCTTTCAGGAAGTATGAGCTCTTAATTGTTATGGCAGACTATTTTGTGAGGCAAAAGACAGGGACCATTAAAGTAGTTTCATGTTCTGCTAAGGTATTTCTAATGCAAGTAAAATAAAAAAAAATAAACCAAAAAAACAAGACTATCATAAAATAGAAGTGCCTATCAAAGCTTCATGAGAATATCTGACAGGCAATTTAGCTGTCTAGCAATAGAGTATTTAATGCAGGCAGAGAGGACACGTGTCTTTAAAATTTTTGGGTTCCTCTTAAGTGAAGCTTTACACTATAATTAAATGTAACTGTTATTGTATTGTATTATAATTGAAGTGAATGAGATATAGAGGCAACTTAAATACTTCCTCTATAGTATTTAAAAATATTTCACTGTTCTTGAGATAAAGTAGGCTTGAATCAGTAATTTTAACATAGGTATATTAATCATATTTAATAACATCGGAACTGAACTTACTTTACACATTTAATAACAAAGGATTGGGGACTTTTTAAAATTAAGTTTTTAAAAAGCTGGAAAATTCTTTTGTCATAATCTTTCAGTTTTATATCTCTGCATCTTCCATGATCTGTCAAGAAACCATCATGGAAGGCTACTGTTACTGTACTCTTGACCCAGCTCATAAAGAACTAAGTTTCTGTGAAGATGTATATTCTTGCCAATTTGTAATTCTTGACAGTTGGACATTCATGTTTTGCAGAGAAAGTTTTATTACTAAACTATCAGCACTATTAGAAGAAGCCATTCTGCTAGTATTTTCTTGATGCATTCCATCTCAAAACACTGATTTTTAAAGTAAGCAATTATCATTCATTTGTAAATAATTAACTAAGCAGATGTTTAGGCAATTTAACATTAGAATACCTGTAAATGCTCAAAATATTGTATACACGACTTAAAATTGCATTCCTGTGTCATTACAGAAACATGGCTGGTTTTATGGATTAACAGGTTAATTCCACTTAATATCTTTTTAAAGATTTTTTTTTTCCCCCCAGCAATACAAAACTTCTAAAGGTCTACATCACTCTAAGGATCTAAGGCTGGCTGTGGTGACTTGCTCAAACAGCATTCCTGTTTATTAGCAAATAAACTAAATTCCTTCAAATGTTCTTGAAAACATCCCTGAAATTCCTTCTTTCCTGGCTGATGCATCTCCTCAGTTCTGGATCAATCAGTGAATCCAGAAGTGTGGGTGAAATCAGCACCTTTAAAAACAGACAGATGTAGGACACAGCTACTGTACGGTGCTGAATTGAATTCATTAGTCCAAGTTTTAGTCAGTCTTGCAGTGGTTTCCTACACACACACACGTATATATAAGCACCATGTACCACAGCTCACAATTAATGGTTGGTTACAGTTTATTGTATTTATCATTAAATACATCACAACTTCACATTTTATTTACAAATATGTTTCACATAATATAATTGGTGACTGATGCAACGTTACACATTTAATAAACAAAGCAGGGATACACAACTGTGCAACATAAAAGCTACATATTAAAAAAAATAAATGTTTAAAATGTAGTTCATGTCAGGGTCAAAAGAATGTTTAATTCTCCTGGTTCTGAAAATGATTTTTCATCCAAGATGGGTAATTCAAAAATAATTAAATCCCTTTTAGATTGCCTTTAGGCAATTTTATTATTTAACTTTATTATTTTTGAAACTGCATGGATTCTAAGTCAGCATGATAGATCTGTAATTGTTTTCATTTCTTTATCTGCTATGTTTAGTTTTTTGCCTCTCCTCTCTCTACAGCAGTCATTGTCTTAATTTTGTTTTTTGCTCCAAGCATGCTGTTGGGACACAACAAACAATAAACACTAATTATAGTCATCAGCCACATTCTACAATCCTTAGGGCTTGATGAAAAACCTGCCAGAGCTGAGAGGTATCCCTCACATAGAGCATGATAGTTAAAGCTCCACAGTTGAAGTTAGGATACTGCGATCTTTACCACAGTCCTAGGCAGACCTACTGCGTGAATTTGTGCAGATCTCTTTATGTGTTGCAGGCAAAATGTAGAACATGTATAATTTTGCTTACTGGTTGCAGGCAAAATGTAGAACATGTATAATTTTGCTTACTGGTATGGCAAGCTCTCCAAGGCAAATGCTATCATTCAGACTAAGTTAGTCAAGTCTACAGCACAGCTGTGAGAAAGATGTTGGTGACAATGTGCTTTAGTAGGATGTTATTGTGACCTTATGGAGAAATAGCTTTAAGAAATAGAGGTTGTTTCTTAATCTACTAGTGCTGAATCAGAGAGGCTTGGTGATGGCAAAGCCTTGTGCACTTACCTATCAATAATGCATATAGTTACCCCAGACTGTTACATGCTCAATGCTAAAAAACTCAGGACTGGTCACAATGGTATTCCTACCTAATGAATTTAGGCAGATTGCAATATCATTCTATATTAGTAATAAAGATAAATAGTTTTACTCTATTGTCAGAGTCATCTCTGGCATGACACAGGGCTCTCTGGAAGGCAAACCACTCCTTGCCGTCCTCACATGGGAGCACCAGATGTCAGAATCACTGACCTCCCACACAGAGGGCCCCAGATGTGGGAGTCTTTACTGCCCATTACAGGGATCCCCTTTACTGGGAATCCCCTGGGAAAAGTCTGTGCCAGGGTCAGGAACCAGGAATGAGACAAGCAGGAGTCGCTAGCTTCGGTCTTCCGTTGTTCATTATTTCTTTATCACAGTTCAGAGCCTTAGGTGACAACAGGCTCAGCACACTTCAAAGCCATGTGCCAGAAAGAGACAAAATGGACGATTCCAAAGATTTTTATACAGATACCTTATCCAATTGAGTTCCACAACATACCTAACATGTACTATATTTTTATTTTTCTACCAATTCCTAATTATTCTTCAGTCACATTACATCTGCATTGTGACTTTGTCTAACCAATCACTGTGCTACCAAAAACTACAGAAAATGGAGTAGATGAAGAAGGAAGAAGCTGAGTCAACACTCAAAAGTCCTCCATCTTGTCTTTCATCTACCTTCCATACTAAAACCCAAAATCTACTTTTTCACCCCGTGATATTCTACAATATCATCTACTATATACATTAACACAACTCAACTTCTCACAAAGTCCTGGAAGCTTTTTCCATGGCTAAAGACTAAAAGTTGTGCTCCCCTGAGAAACAAAACCTCTCAGGACAGGCACAGGAGATATTCCTGTGTCCTGGATTCCCACACTCTATGAAAGTTTTAATGCTTTTTCTAAATGAAGTTTTCACTTGTTTTGGTATTTTAAAATAGTTATGTTTGGTTTTATCATTCTGTTATTTTAACCACCTTTTAACCAGAAACACATTATGTTAGACATGTTTTATTAACCTATGTACCTTTATTTCAGGGGTATCTTGTTCTATGAATATTAGATTGATGTCTCTTCTCTTGAGAAACCTCCTCCTTATGATACTTTTTTCTTTTTTTTCAGCTGTCCTCCAATTAAAAAAATCTAAGGTTTTATGAATTTTGAGTTCAAATCTAACAGTGTTGTTCTTCAGCTAAAGATAAGAAAAGAATATGGAGCAATCTGATACTAGTCTCTTTTTGCCTCACATTTATAGTCTATTTTTCCTATTTGTCTCTGGTTGTAGGAAAAAAATATATTTTCATTCTAAAAGACAGGAATTTGGTATCATCAGGAAGTTGGTATTGGAAACCAGCTCATTATTATATAACTTTTCATCCAATGCAAGTGGGGAACTTTGTTCCTCACAAATATTGGTTATGATCATGGTATAGCACATCTTGAGTTGATCCGGCCAACATGCTAAAAAAAAACCCTACACTGTATGTGGAAATATACATTTAGCTTAATTACTGGTTTAGAACAATACCGCAGCTTGCCTACTGTTTATTCGGGAATACAGATGTCTTTTGGTGTAGCAATTAGGAACAAAGAGGCATGAACCTCCTTAGGCATCCAAAGAAGATCACTTTATTGCAGAAATTGCTCTCTTTTTATACTTTTAATCTCCACCAGACAAAACCAGAATTTAAGAGAAGAAAGGCACCCGTTGGCTGCTCAGCTACAGTGCTGCCGTCTTTGTGTCCTATCACCCAATTAGTTTCCCATTCATCTGCTGTCCACAGGTTCCTCCAGCCAATCTCACTTCCAAGAGTCACTCAACCAACTCTCTCCTCTCACAACTGCCTCTCACTGCCTGTGGTGGACTACATTTGATGTTTACACTGGGTTTTTTGGATGCACTGGGTTTATGTGATGTTTTCACTAAAGTTTCTAGTTGTACTCTTCCCCACACTGGCTCTGGTGGTGGGCTTTCCCCCTACCCCTGGGATGTAGTTCCTCCCTCTGTCCCAATTGGCCAGTGGTCCCCTCTTCCCAGCATCCCCCTGTCCCTGAGGGGATAAAACTTCCCGGGACACGTGACTCGTGTCTCTTTTCTCTCTGCTCCTGGGAAGGCAAATGGCTCCCTCCCTTCCCCCATGCTCTGCCTAGGGATGAAGTTTTGAATTAAACCAGAACTCTGCAGAATGAATTGAACGTCCTTTTTTCCTCGTCATTGTAGCAGTTCTCCCAAGTTGACGGCTTGCCAACTTAGCCTTTGGGACCAAGAGAACAGCTACAACTGCCCAACCAGCTTCCAACCATCCAGCCTGCGGCTGTGTCTTCCCCACAGGGCCTGCTGGTGAACATAAGCCTTAACCACTTTAACAAATATAACCCCATATCCCACATTTTGTTGCTCTTCTTTAGGTAAAGTCTTGCTCCAAACACTGTCTTGACTCAATATTTGAAAAGGCAATGGGCAGAAAGCAGTATTATTAAGTGAATTCTGTGAATTATTGTTGCATTTAAGAGGCACAATGTGATTTTTTTAAAAACTCATGTATATGCACCAGTTTGATAGGAAGCATGATATTGCTGTGGAAATTCAAGGAAGTGTGCAGAGAGCTTTCTTTAATTCAGAAGCTGTATTTCCATTGTTAGCATCTCTCTCAGAATACCCTAACTGAAATGCATTTCTCATCTTAATACAGAAATCATAGATAAAACCAGTTTATAGTTCCTGTATCATGTTGGGATCAGTACTGGCTCAGGAAATACTGACTCAGAACTTTATTCTCCTCCAAGTCCCAGAAAGTTTTCTAGACTGCTGGAAGCTTTCTGGGGAAATGCCCCCACATGCTTTCTGCATTTCCTGGATCCACTGCTTCCAGCTGCCAGCTCAGAAGCTGATGTAGTAGCCCTACATTTGAGCAGCTACAGTATTGGGAAAGTCGACTTGCAGACTGAAAGGACACCCAGGGTTCTGGAAGAACTTCCAGGTGGCCTCACAGGAGGTGGGCACAAGACTTCAGTTCTGCAACTCAGGAATTGTTTGTTTCGCCAGAGCAACAACTCTTCAGTTGCTGCAATCACTTTGCTTTTAGTGAAGGTTTGGCTCCTGTCAACAGCCAGCATAGATGCCCTGAGGTCACAGCTGGACACTTTTCTAGGTAGCATTTATCTGAAACTGAAATCAGCCTGTGATTTGAAATAGTGCAATCATGCTCTAGTTTTGGGCAATATAGCAATATGTATCTTTAATCTAGAAATATCTGTTCCTACTGCCTTGTCTCAAAACCTTTAAAACTGCCTTTGTTAAAGAAGAGCTAGAAAAAAAATCAAACATGGAGAAATAATGTATTTTTCATAGAATAAGTTGAGAGTAGCCAATATGCTAGTTTGTTTGGGTATCAGTTAGGCAAATTCCTCTACTGAGACTCAGGGAAGTGTCCTAACCAGATTGGTTATGGTGTCCAATTTAATTCCCAGAGACATTTGAAATGAGAGAAAATAGTAATTTTTTTCAATATTCCTGCATGTTCTTAACACCATTTCTCAGTGCAGTAGGTGTTTAACACAATGCTAAAATGTGGCAGAAGCAGGTTGAAGGATAGTCTGTTTAGTTTCTTCTTATGTCTGATTTATTAAATTGGGCTGCTTACAGTTGGGATCATCCAAATAGGCAGTTGAGTCAAAAAATCACACCTAAAATAAAAAGAACTGTAATTCTGAAACAAACATGAAATTGCATGGTGAACACAATGTATCACAAAAAGAAGTTGCACGGTCATTATTATTGTGAAGAAATCAGAAGAAAACAAATAAATATTACTTTCTCAGCTATAGTGAAAAATTTTATTTTCTTTGAAATTTTTTGGCACTTCCTTTCAAAATCATTTTAAAATGATTACAAAATATTTTTTCTGTGGGAGCATTATTCTACTTCCTGCCCCTCTGTCTTGTTTTTGGTATGTTTTGCCAAATAAAGTTTTCCATTAGTTGCACATTAGTTTGTGTGTGTGAGAAAATTTTACAATTAAATGCACCAAAGGAGAGTTTGTTTTAATTTTCAAGAGTTCTGAGTTTAGATGGATTATTTATCAACTCCAAGACCAAATATATTAAAGCTGTTTTGTTTTACTGGGGCAAACCAGCTTTAACAGTTAAATACTTGTTCCTTTTAAAAACAAATAATTTGTTGGCATTAAAAATAGTGGCACTTGAAAGAGAATCTCCAAGCAAAACAATTCAACAAGAAAATTACTAGTTTTAATTTCAATATAGAGTGGAGAATTAGCATGCGTAGATGACTGTAGGTTTATTCAGGTAATAGTGTCTAATGCTGCTACTTATTATTTTGCTCTAGAATCATAGAATGGTTTGGGATTTGGAAGGGTTCTTTGAAGACCACCAGGTTCCAATCCCCACTGTGGGCAGGGACATCTTTCCCTAAATCAGACTGCTCAAAACTCCTTCCAACCTGGCCTTGAACATTTCCAGGAACAGGCATCCACAACTTCCTTGGGCAACCACCCAGGACCCTCACAGTAAAGAACATCTAGTATCTATTCTCGAGTTATCACCCTTCAGTTTGAAGCCATTCCTCTTGTCCTATCAATGCATGCTATTGGAAAAAACTTCTCTCCTGCCTTCCTGAAAGGCCCCTTCAGGTACTGGAAGGAAGCCATAAGGCTTCTAAAAAGTATTCTCTTCTCCAGGTTGAACAATGCCAACTCTCTCAGCCTGTCTTCACAGAATAGGTGCTTCAGCCCATTGATCACTCTTGTGGCCCTCCTCTGGACTTGCTCCAACAGGTCCATATATTTCTTATATTGGAGGTTTCAGATATGGATGCAGTACAGAGGTGAGGGGGGGTCTCAGCAGAGCAGGGCTGCAGAGTCCCCTCCCTAGACCCTACTGGTCACTCTGCTTTGGACACAGCCCAGGATAGAGTTGGTTTTCTGGGCTGCAAATGTGCACTGCTGGGCCATGTCAAGCTTCTCATCCACCAGCATTCCCAAGACATTGTCCTAATGTCTTTCCAACCTGTCCAGGTCCCTCTGGATGCCATCCCTTTCCTCCAGCATGTTGATAGCCCCACAGAGCTTGGTGTCAACAGTGAACTTGCTGAGGGTGCCCTCAATCCCACTGTTCATATCACCAACAGGATGCTGAATGGCAGAGGTCTGCACAACTAACCTCTGAGGAATACAACTCCTCACTGGACTCCACTTGGACACAAGCTGTTGATCTCAGTTCTCCAGTGCAAACATCCAGACAATTTCTTCTCCACTAAGTAGTCCACCCATTAAAACCATCTCTCTTCAGTATAGAGACAAGGATGCTACCTGGGGTGCTGTCAAAATGGTTGGTACTACTCAACATAGATGACACCAGTTGCTCTTTTCTTATTCACCAATTTTGTAAGCCTGTTGTAGAAGCCCTCTAGATTTGTCAGGCATGATTTGCCTTTACTGAAGCTATGTTGGCTGTCACAAGCCATCTCCTTGTTTTCCATGTGCCTAAGTAGTTTCCACGAGGATTTGCCCTGTGATCTTGCCTGTCCAAGGTCATATCAAATAGAAATATAGGCCTTAGCATACAGCACATACGTCATATCACATCACGGTGTCATGGGAATGTGTGTTAGCAGAATGGGGATACATGCAGTAGCAGAAAATGAAGGGTTTAGTCATCTTTGGAAAGTTTGGAACTTATTTTTGATAGCTTTTATATTTTTCCACTCAAATGATGGCTGGGCTACTAGGAAATGCAAAAATAGTCCTATGACACATTTTGTTCTCTTTATTTCATCTACCACACAGATATTCCACTTCTTAAAATAGAAACAATAACTAGTCCTTGTTGCTCACAAAATCCTGTTGTAAAGTGCTTAAAGGTGTTGCGTAAAAAAAAAAATATTTGTTGAAAGGCCTAGAAAAAGTAGATTGGTGTGAGGGGGAAGTAGAATGGAGTATTCCAGGGAGACCTTTTTTTTTAATATTGTGCTTGAAAAATGTTTATCCGTACATACTAAAATTAATCAAAACAGTGCTTGAAGTTTGATAAAACTTTCACACCTCTTCGAAATCCTTTTTTTTTTTGTCTGTCCTCCTTTGACAGGCTGTTACTAGTTGTTAAATTGAAAGAGGACTGCATTACAAAGTGTTTCTTTGTAGACCATTATGCAGAAATTATTTTCTACTTCTAGTCAACATCTACTCTTCAGTTTTCAGAAATACTGCTTTCATAAACTAGACCGCAACTAGTTTTATACAGAGGTTTCCTTGAAAAAATATAGTATAAACAATTATTGCATTGTCTTGGTTTTGAAAGACAGGTGCCTGCCAAGGAAGGCAGGAGCTTCTCTTGGAATAGAAAATGTAAACCCCCTTCCTCCAAATTATTAAAAGGGGCACTCAGGCAAAGATATGAGGATAGGAATAACAGTTCTTTAGTACATATAAACAAAATAAAGTAAAAAAAAAAACCAACAAACTACAACCTAATAGGAAAATTAGAACAAGATGCAGTATTAAAAAAACCCAAAACAACAAAACCTGACAGAATACAACCTGACACCCTGTCAGTCAGGGTGTTGATAGCAGTCCAGTTTGAATGGTGGCTCCAGTCCTCCTGGAGTGACAGATGGTTCTGCTGAAGCAGAGATCCTGTAGAAGGGCAGAGTTTTCCTCCAATGGTCCAGTGGTGATGTTGAAGGGTCTGGTCCTTTCTCTGGGAATCCAGTNTATATAAGAAAAATAAGTGCAGCAAATACTAGTATATCTGTAAAGAATCAACATGAGAGGCTTATTAATGCATTCTATATTTCCACAAGTCATGCATACTTTGTTGCTTTGGAAGGTTTGTTTGGTTGGGGTTTTTTGTCTGTTTTGCTCACAGTTTTTGTTTGTTCATTTGTTTTTTCAATTGTTAGAGGTTTTTTGAGCAGGACTTTGGATAAAGCCTAAAACAATGTTAAGAGCCTTTGAAATTTTTTTGAATAATAAAATTCAGGATTCTGAAAGTAATAGAGATCTCTTACCATAAGCTGTACATCTGTACTTTCACATAATACAGACTGAAATAAAGATATAAAATATATGCTTATGCTTAGCTTTTAACCTGGGGACATATAAGAAATAAGAATATTAATTCTCTCCAACATTCCTTTCTTAATTACAGTGAGTTTAAGGAGGCTTCTTAATATACCTGAAATAGTGAAATTGTTAAAAAATTAAATTAAATTTGAGAAAATCCAAAATATTATATATTTTGTTATATCTTTTTAGAGAGAGGAGCAGATAGAAGAAAATTTGCGCCCACAAGTCCACAACATTATTTTGAAGGAATGAAAATATAAATATATTATTTGCTTCAGAGAATAGCTGAAGGGAGGCACTTGAGCATTACACT
>VXBU01004387.1:44677-77161 GCA_013400315.1 Bombycilla garrulus | reverse complement strand
TCTCCACTTTAATAAACATTCTTTTTTTCCTAGTTGCTACATTTCTGAAGTATTTTAGTAATTCTTCATAATCAAAGATATTTTTATGTAGTACCAGTCAGTTTTTGTTAGATCAAAAAAACGATGAATTTTTATGGGGGTTTATTTTTTGTTTTACATTGGCATATAGAAGTATTCTGTCATTCTTAACTCTTTTTCTCGTCTCTTTTCAATTTAATTAGGGCCTTTAATGTTATTTGAATGTCTAGTTTGTTCTGACTCCATTTCTGATCTGTAATAAAATTAATAGATATGTCCCAATGTTGCTCTTGAGTAAGGTAAAACATGGAACATTTTTGAACACTATAAGTCAATACATTTTTTTTTTCTTCATGGAAGATATGGTGATTGATGATACTGCCAGGCATGCTTAGAACAATTTCTCTATTACAGAACAAAAATGTTTAATGTCTGCTTAACTGTTTCATTTTCTAATTAGGATGCTAACATCAGTGTGTCCCTTGTGTGTTTTTTCTCTTTGAACTACTCAATCTAGGTCATACTTTCTGCACCTTTCTGCATGGCACAGTAAAAATTAGAAAAGGTTGCAATTAGATATAGGCTAAAATACCTAGAAATAACTTTAATACCTATTGAGCTTAAACCTATGAATAGCCTACAAGGATTTACATTTGTATTCAGGCTCAGTTCTACAGCACATTAATTCATTTGCAACCCTTAGTGCTTTATAGCAATATTTCTATCCTGAGCTTGCTAACACTACATTAGATAATGTTTATATATATGAATGATTGTGAGCTATTGAAGTGGGTTTTTTCCACTTATTCACAATCACAGGCAATGAAAAGAATGGAAAAAAAAGCAAAATTTGTGTGCAAATTATTTAAAAGGTCACAGTTTTGAAACAAAACTTGAGTAATCTTTCATTTGAGCTTCCCTTTGTTTCCTTATCATTAAAATATTATTTATTTCAGATTTCTGAGCCTTCATAAACCAGCTTTTACACTGCCTAAACTATACCCAGATAAAACTAAGAAGCAAATTTTAGTACAGAAGCTACAGGAAATTATCCCTTTGCAAATATCCCACAGATAAAAGGATGAATTAACAAAGAAATCCAATCATTGCATTGAACAATTACTATATTTAGGGCAGATTTCTGCAGCAGTACTTATATGCCTAATTCCCAATGATTTCAGTGAAGAGGTGGGGGCAGGACAGCACTATGCACCAAGTCTTTTATAACAGCTGTTTCTATAGAGAGAACTGTGCACTTTCCTTTTTTAACCATCCAGGGTCAGAACCCATCAGGAAAGGCAGAAGGATGTTGCTGACTTTGAAGATTTGGAGGGAGGGCATTATAACATATAATCTAAAATTCAAAACTCATTCAGAAAAACAAAAGAATGATTGCACCAACAGCTTTTTGGAAAAGAAGTTAATCCATTTAAACTGCAGTGAGAAAACTTTGAAGTTAGGTGCGAGGAATATGACAGTTTCCTACAATAACAATTGTAAGGTATTGGTCAAATAAGGCTTTTAAGATTAAGCAACAGGGGTTCTTACTGTCAGTTTGATATTGGGTACAGTTGATGCTGCCTTAAAACAGGTTTCTGGTGTAGAATACTCTTGAAGTTTCTTGTAGCTGCGGTAGCTTAGCAACTATAGAAACATAAACAAAAATGCCATCACAAAGAGCTTAGGTAACCTGGATGATAGTAAAGGCTGCTTTTTGTAACCTCACAGAGAGTTTTAAGCTGGAAGTAACATCATGTAGTGTAATCTTCCTTTGAAGGTAGGACCTTAGATTAGATTATCTGGGGCTCTGTCAAGCCTACTCTTTGATATTTCTGACAGGAAAGATTGCATCACATCTCTGGGCTATGCATTTCAGTCTTTAACTGTTCTTACAGTGAATATATTTTTTCTTATAAGCAAGTAGAATTTTCCATGAATCAACTTGTGCTCACTGTCTACTCTTGTGGAAGAGGAATTTCTATGTTCCCTATAAATGCTTTTCATGTTTTGTAAGCGGACTGATAGATAAGATTGGTTGCTGATGTTGCCAGTAATATGCATTTCCATTGAAGGAATATCAAAAATTTGATATGTATTTGACTTTCCCTTGATAACTCTTTCTTGTTTTGCCTTAAACTCGAACAAAACCCAGAAACCCAGAAAACCATGTCCACATTGGGGCATCTGTTTTCAAGTTTCTCAGTATGGTCAGTCTTAAGTCAAGCCTTCCTTCTCAACAGAATGCCCTCGACAATATATAGCCTTTTGATTAAGCACTTCCTACGATACTGCTGTTACTGGAGAGAGAGGTATGATGGCCTGCAATCAGGACAACCAGCCAGCTTTCACAGGAGTGTGGCAGAGAAAAAGCTTCTAAGAGATTTAACTATTTTTAATAACTAAATAGCAGTTCTCAAATGTGGTATTTTTATATTAGAATAACAGTGCTGTAGTGATACTCATGTTTGTTATGCTCTACATTTGTTTTTATGAATACAAGAAAACAAGAAAGCAGAGAAAAAATTCCTTACCCCTGCTTACTCTTCACAGATCAAATGCAGTATAGTAGAATTACCCTGAAGTGCCTCTAAGAATTTTTACAGCATCATTGTAGTTCTAAACTGGTTTTACAATAATGTATTCATAATTTCAATTGATTTACTTGAATATCATGCCATTATCAGAGATACTTATGCAAAAAATCGTTGGGAGCAGTATTCACTCGTGTCATGGTTTTTGTAAGAATTTCAAAAACATAATAGGCAATATTTATCACTTTTTTTAAAACATCCAAAACTAGTAGGTTGTTTTTGATGGTTTTTGCTCGAATATATCACTTATGTAGTTACGAACTGAGTGTCTCTCATCTCTAATGTTCTTTGTACACAACCTGATTCCACTAAATGAATAGGTTCAAGAATAATTCCTAGTCTTCAGTACTGAGGACAGAGTGAATGCAGGTGAACGGAAATATTTTTCCATAAATGGTTGTAATTGTTTTCAGTTTCTTGAAGGTACACTAAACCGCAATTAGGCATTAGGAATGAACTGAAATCCATTCTATAGCTGGAAAGCTAAACTTACCTCTACGTGGCTTTAGCTCTAGCTGAACTGCCACAACCCTTGACATTTCAAATGCATTGAATATTTTATCATTCCATTCCTATGGATCTGTTTTGTTGAGACATAATCCAAAATAACAGATCCAGAAATAGAAGAGTTTTGTTTTATTTTAAAGTTGACTTGCTGTGTCACACCTCATTTGTCATGCCATTCTGCATCTCGTAAACAACCAAATACAATGATGTGCTCCATAAAATATAAGTTATGTTTCCAAGATTTTATCCAGGTTGTTTCCATTTCTGGAAATACATGTGCATGTCCTTTATTTGTAGATGATGGATCTTTGCTCGTTATTTTTTTGAAAGGTAAATAGTGAATGGCAATTAATATTTGTGGCATTCATTCTGTCTTTTGCAGAAATATATAATAACTTGCCAGTCTATATTTGTATTTTATTGCTTTGGTTTTGGGTTGATAGTTTGGGGTTTTTTGGTGACTGAACCACAGATACATTTAAACCTACCATGATTTTCAGAAGGTGGATATCTTTATTTCTAAAAGGCCAGGTACCCTTGTTACAAAAACTTTACTTAAATTTGCATTTATTTATGATAATTTTGACCACTTTAATAGGATAGAAAACTTTGGCAAGAGAACCACCATTAAGCACACTGGTCACTTGAGAAAAAATGTATCTTTGCAAACAAACAGATGATCTACAACAAAAATCCTTCTGTTCATGCAGTCTGCTTTCAGTTGCGTTAGAAATTAGCATAATATCATGGTCTGAGAAATGCTGTCAGCTGCTTACTCTTTATGCTGACAGTGTGCAGAATTGGAGTCTGTGAAGGAAAGAACTTATTGCTTTGAAAAAGAAAAATGTGCTTTCCTAGGTACCAGAGCAGACAAAACAAGTAAACAGTCTAAACCTAATTCAAAGTTCATTGACGGCAACAAATTTCTTTCCCTTGACTTCTGTAACTTCTGAACAAAGTCGTAAGGGAAAAAGGTGAGAAATGTATTGGCATTAGTGCTAATCCAACTTAAATAATATCGAATACATTATTGTCTGACATTCAAGCCATAATTACATAAATCTGCTCCATGTATTTGCTGTCAATTTTATGGATGTTTCATTCACTTAGAAAACAAACAAACACACAATGTTCTGTTTGCTTTAGTATGCAAGTGATTTGAGTGCTTAAGAAGTTTATTTATATTCGTTGTTGCCTGTAAAGATGCCATTTGTGGGTAAACGTAGTGAGTGATATGACAACGCCAACATTGGTTCTCAGGTGATAAGACAGTATCATTCCTAAATCTGTTTCATAAGGTAACTAAAAAAAAGGAAAAAAGGAAAAAAAAAGGAAAAAAAAGGAAAAAAACTACAAGATACTGGACTGAAGATTCCCAGAGACAAAATAATATATGGGTTTAGCAAAGCCATAGGGAAGATAATTCCAATCAGACAGTTATAATGAGATAAACCAGATGGATAGGTTCAAAACCAGTTTTGGCTTTAGGAACTTAAAAAGAAAAAAGCAGAAAATTAGGAAGGTGTTAGAACTATATAATTTAAAGCCCTTATCATGATAAAGAAAAAAGCTAGAAATAGACATAAGATTTGGAGGGTTAGGGAAAAGCAGAGTTGTCTGCACCTTTCTTTTAGCAGATTATTTGACTCAAACCTTTTTTTTTTTTTAAGGTGCCTTTTTATTTAAAAGGAAGCGAAAACTAATCTAGAAAACCCAGTTCTCAATCAATCCAGGTTACTAAGAGTTCAGTGTGCTTTAAATTCACCTCTTTCCTTTTCCGAGCTCTGCGTATGACAATTCTGCCCTGTGATGAAAAATACATGCTTTTTTAAGGGGCAAGTAGAAAGGGAGGGGGAGAGAGAGAGAGAGAGAGAGAGAGAGATGTACTGTCTTCTTTTCCTCTGACTCAAACAGAAAATGCAGGTAAATAATAAATACAATTTTTGTGATATCTGAGAATTTTCTATTCATCAGAGGTGTTTGCTATGGATGAGATATTGTGATCATCATTATGCATCTTCAGATGTACAACAGGTTGAAGATCCTATTTAGCACCTCTGACTATATTTTATTCAAGGCAAATAATAACGTTGTAAATGCGGAATCCTTGAAACTGCAACTTGCTAGACTTTAGACCACTTCCCTTATTTCAAAACCAAAGACATTGAAGATAAAACATAAATGCATGTAACATGAAAGTTCAGAGGAAATCTCCTTCCTCTCAAAACTCATGTTTGCTCTCTAGCATTTTTGACTACAGAGCTGCGGTAGAACAGTCTGGCTGAACTTAAAGCTTCAGAAATGTTTCAAAAGAAAGCCAAACCTAAAGAGGTGTAGATAGAGATATCAAATTTCTACAACTTCACCTAACTTCATCATTCTTCCCCTGAGTATCAGGGCTGTCTGAAGGCAGCAAGGTGTCTGTATTTGATCCTGCTTTCTCAGCTAGGTGCAGGAATTTAGGGACTTGAACTAGGTGGGCTGTGTGCAGGAGACAGTTTTTCAGTATCTGAATGCCATGTAAAATTTAAGAATTTTCCTGAAGAATAGGAAATGTAGTATTCATTGAACACTGTGGACTTCCTAAAACAAGCATGGGTTTTGCAGCGAATACCTCTTTCTCCAATATCTAAGGGAACATGAATGTTGAATCCTTCAGTTCTGCAGTATAGGTTTGTAGAGATTTGTTCTTTTCCAATATGCAATGTGACTGGTACATTGATTTCTCCTTTGCTATTTACAAGGAAGGCATTTCTGCTATTTTTTTTTTCTGTATTTTGGAAATATTTGTACCTTGAGAGACCCTCTATGTGCTTTATGGGTTGCTGGGGGTTTTGTGTCTTTTTGCAGGGCGTTACCTAGGCAAATCTCAGCTTCCCAGAAATTGTACTGGTAAAACTTGTAAAAGAGCACAGACTTCTTAAATGCACTATTTATGTGGTTTGGCAGCATTTTTATTTCATTTCTGGTCAAAAAGCTGTACTGTAGAATGCTATTCACAGCTTGAAGTGGATTATTTCTTTCAGTATTTAATTTATAAATTGAAAAACTACAGCATGAATTTATCCTCTACTCTTATAGGTTAGAAGCTTTTGGGATTAAAACCTCAAATTAAAAGTAAAAATGGACTTCTGCCCCATTTTTCCCACTTTAAGTTCACACAAAAAGAGATTTGTATAAAAAGTGTATATGAATATAAATTTATAAAGTGAAATTTATTAAACTTTGCTCCAAATTACCTGTGTGCAATATTAAAAAAATACATGGAAAAATATACTGATGAAACAATAATTCAGCTCTAGCTAAAGATTTTTTCTAAAGCAGGATTATCCTCTTATTTTAATGGTTGCATTAAACTTCTGGGGAGAAAAAAGGAAGTTTGATAAGACATAATCACCTTATCAGTATGACTGATGTGTATGTAAAATTAGTCAGACAAAATTCAGGACATAAGCATGGATATCGTTGCAAGTTAAAT
The DNA here is from genome assembly GCA_013400315.1 of Bombycilla garrulus. NCBI lineage: Eukaryota > Metazoa > Chordata > Aves > Passeriformes > Bombycillidae > Bombycilla > Bombycilla garrulus. Next base: position 70,567 of record VXBU01004387.1, on the reverse strand, counting down.
CTTCAACTACTATGCCAAAAGAAAACCACCAGTTGCTCATGTTAGTTGCTCTATTCAGGTCTTAGGCTAATCTGCATGGGAGCAAAAGTGAGCCTTGAAAATGCTAAACTGCAGTGATTACAACTTCATCTCTAGCAGCTGTTGTAATAGAGCTGTGTCCTTTAGATAGGCAAACAGTGTTAAACTGCTGATGGGGAGAACCAAGAGTCAGTGACCCTCCCCAGCACAAATGTGTACTCATTGTTTGTTTCTATCCTGACCAGCATCTGCTACACTAAGCTTAGGTCTGCAAGTCGCAAACAGAAAAGCTTTTCACAAATTGAACTTTGCTGAAAAATTGATGGAAGAAGCTAAGATAACTCAGCTAGCTAGAATATTTTTAAAATAAAGGCTCCTCTTGATGCTTTTAAAAATGTCCCTCATCCCTAACCTGCCACAGGGCTAGCCCAGGTCATAAAAATTTCTCAGATGTCTACAAAACCTGTGAAGTAACTTACACTAGAAGCGGCTGAAGCTTGTCTTGCTGGCCATTATTTTTCTACTGTTTTGATATATATTGCTATCATTTCATATCCTTATAGAGTCTCTTGCCTTATGTTCCAATTTCAAATTTTCTGGGACCTGGATCTTCCTTTTCCTGTAGGTCCATAACAGTGTCTGATACAAAGGGGTCTGTGAAACTTGTCAGCAGTAGTGGAGATGTATCTCAAATGCAGGTATATGGAAAAGAACGATTGAAATAGAGAATTTATGTATAGCATAACCTTCTCAAGTATTTTCAGAAGAACTAAATATAAGCTATTTATGTCATTAAACAGAGATTAGAGTTGTTACATATTTATGTCTAACTAGGAAAATCACTCTAATTGATTCAATCTTAGCTCAGAGCTTGAGCAAAATATATATGAAAATCACAGAATTTCTCTTATGTTTATGAAAGCATAAGAAAAATGATACATTGAGACTAGCTGCTGCTTTAGTCTCAGAAATTTAAAAAATATAAGAATAGTGGGGTGAGAATTGGAGTGAATAATGATCTCTGTAGACTTAGAAATCCATGCCATGTACTTGATGGAAAGAAAAAAAGGTAAAATTCCTGTGTAAAAAGACAATTGATGTTAAATCAATTGTCAAATTGTTATTTAATTATAATAATAGAAGATTCAGTCTATTAAAAAGCCTGTTTCAATCTTTGTTTACCTGTATTGTGCAACTGAATTTGATAGATTTATGACTTCCAATATTAAAAATATGATAATATTTAGAGAAGCATTAGAGGTCCAATTCCTGCAGCCATTTTGCATGAATAGAGATTGAACCTTCCATACGGAGTAAACATTTCCACTAATAATGAGAAAAAAATAATACTGTTTTGCCATTCCCAAAATCAAAATTATTTATTAGTTGCAAAGCCACCTAGTGAAAATCTTGGCATTAAATGCTCGGTCCATTGCTAACAATGTTATATACTTGTTAAAATCTGTCAATATTGTGGAATTACAGAATTCTTAGGGCTGGAAGGGACCTCTGGAGATCAAATATTTCAACCCCCCAGCCAAGACAAGGTCACCTAGTGCGAGGATCTCCGCAGCCCCAGGAGACCTCACAATGTACAGAAAAGTCCAGGTTTCCAGCCCGTGCTGCTGAAGGAGTAGTCTGGAGTCGTTTGTTCATGTTCTCAAAGCAGTTTATTAGTTCCTTATCAAAAGTAGATTTCTCTTCCCCGCCAGGGTCAACACAGAACGCATCCAGAGACACACTGTGCCCACCCCGGGTGAGCTCTAATCTTTTATACTAATAACTACGTATTTAATGTTTATCATTAATTACTAATCTGTGCCCCTCACACCACCATGTCCAGATCTGTGTCAAACCAATCCAAAAGTGCCAACATCACCAAGAATATGGAGGTTATGAAAAAGAACATAAGATAACATGCCACATGTAAAAATTCTCCATCTTCTGCCTCAGACCCTCCTGTACAGATCTCCAACCTCCCTGTAGAGGGCCTCAAAACCCCCTGGACATACACTCAAATTATTTTTTTTTTACTTATAACTACTACTATTTTTCTATCTAAGCTTTTGTGACTTGAAATTCTTCATACAAAGTTGACAACCCGTTCCATGGATTAGAATCAGAGCCACAGGCATTTTCAGTATCATTCCAGCATCTCTGACACCTCTGGCAAGGCTGAAAAGCCTCCTGACCAGGTTTTGGGTCAGCCAAAAGCGTCGTAGGAACTCCCTGGGTTCCAACAACCTAGGGCAGGTTATAGAGGAGCACTCCCAGGTATGTTGAAAATGTATCCAGAGAGGGTGACTCCTTGACATCCTTGGGCAGCCTGTTCCAGTGCTCTGCCACCCTCAATGTAAGGAAGTTTTTCATCGTGGTGAGGTGGAAGTTGTGTTTTAGTTTACAGCTGTTGTTCCTCATCCTGCCTCTGGACACCACTGAAAAGAGTCTGGCACCATCCTCTTGACAAATGACTTTGAGATATTTATACACTTTAGGGAGATCACCTCTCAGTCTTCTCTTCTCCAGTCTAAATAGGCCCAGCTCCTGCAGTGTCTCTTTATAAGACAGATGCTCCAGAATATATATGTGTCATAATATACAAGCTAAAGACCTGAGCTATTTCACAGAATGGTTGAGTTTGGAGCAGTCCTTCGGAGATCATGTAGCTCAACCCCTCTGATGAAGCAGGTTCAGCAGGTAGCACAAGGTCATATTCAGGCAGGTTTTTTAATATCTCCAGAGAAGGGTACTCAAAAACCTCCTTGGACAGCTTGTTCTAGGGCTCTGTCACCCACAAAGTAGAGAAGTTTTCCTCAGGTTTAGATGAAACTTACTGTCTACTGTCTTTCATTTTGTTACTGTTGTCCCTTTTTCTGTTGCTGGGCCTGTCCCCATCCTCTTGCCCCCTGCCCTTAAAATATTTCTATCCATTGATAAGATCCCCTCTCATTCTTCCCTACTCTAGGCTAAGCCACTCCCTCAGTCACATAAGAGACATGCCCCAGATCTCTAATTACAGGGTGGCTGTGCTAATTGCAGAGGACTGGAAGCAGATTGGCTCTTGCTAGGCCACAGCTGTAATCAATAAGGAAAGCCCTACAAACGAGGAGATTGGCCAAGCCTAAATCAGGTGGAGTTTGTCTCCTGACCTGTGAAGATAATCCAGAGTCTTGGAATCTCCTGGGCCTGCTAAGAGGAGGAAAAGAGACAGGTGGTTGTGAGAGGGGCAGAGAAGGTAAGATGTTGAATAAGGGACAGACAGGGAGAGTTGGCTGTGTAAGGAACAGAAAGGAGATAGCTGTTCATGCAGAAGAAAAAGAAGAAAAATTAGAAGGCTATGTGATCCTGCTTGGGTGAAGTTTAGTCCCCTGAAGGCTGTGGTGTGCTGCCCACAGAAAAGGGTAGCTGCATGTGAAGTTAGTGATGCTGCATGTAGAAGAAACCGGAAGGCTGAGACATGTTGCCTGAACAAAGTTTAGTTATCCAAAATGTATTGTGTCCATCTTGACTATGACATACGTATTTTATGGTTGTGGGCAGCCATGACATCTACTCATCTTCAGAACCCTTCACCGGACCTCTGCAGGAGCCCAGAACTGGACACCGCAATCCAGATTTGGCTTCACTGGGACTGAGCAAAAGGGCAGGATCACCTCCACTGACCTGCTGACAATGCACCCCAGGCTACCACTGACCTTCTTGGCCACAAGGACAGCTTCTTGTCCATCAGAAACCCCAGGTCCTTCTCCACAGAGCTGCTTTCCAGCAGGCCAAAGTTACCTCTACTGAAGGCTGGGGTTTAGTCCATGTCTGAGTCTTGTAAAGGAAAGAATTGCTTAAGAGCTAAGTACACCAGTATGAAATGAACAAGACATCAATTTATAAGTGGAATCAGAAAAAAAGGAAATAAGGTTTGAAGAGTGCTTTATTTTATCTCCTGACATCTACCACTTCTGGTAAAGGATAAAAGGAACAATAGGAGGAAAACATGAATATGAGAGCATGGTATTAAAGGCTGTATGTAGAGTAGTGCCACTGGATGTAGAGAGGAAAAAATACCCAACAAAACCAAGCTTAGTTTTAAAAAACTACAGCCAACATTTGTTACAGATCTGTTTCTAACTCCTTGTGCAAAACTCTGCTGGTAGTGTGAGAAACAGTTTTTGCAGAATCATACTGAGGCTTCACTGTCACTCTGAAATATCTAAAAAGGAATGGAAAAGTGCATTAGGGGAGAAAAGGTAATTTCAGCAGTTTTAGGAATGTGGAATTGGAAGCCTTTGGAGAGGATAATAATGCTTAAGTGTGCTGATTTGAAAGCAAAACCAGTGAGACTCCAAGTCAGAAATACAATTTAATAGGAAAAAGTAAAATACATGCAAGTAATATAAAGAAAACAAAAACCACTGACAGAGTCAGAATACAACCTGATACCCTACTAGTTAGGGTGGTGGTAGCAGTCCAGATGAGGTGGTCTTGGTGAAATAGTGGGCCTGTAGACAGGTCTGGTAGCTCTTGTTCTCTGGAAACCAGTGGGTCAGGGCTCCATGTTCTGTCCCAGTTCCCACATTATATCCAGGTGGGAATGCTTGGCTCCTCCCCCTGGGTGGAGCATCTCACAATGGGATGATGTAATTCTATGAGTCATGTGGTGGATCCTCACAATGGGCTGATGTCATTGTATGAGTCATGGGGTGGGTCCTCACAATGGCCCATTAAACACAAAGGGCTCCCGGAGGGAGTTATCTATGACTCATAGGGCAAGGTGTTAATGACCCATTAACAGGAGATAGTCCAGGGGAGGAGGCAAAGAAAAACATTGCCCCTCCTTTGTTTCAACAGTTCATGAAGATGGAGATAGAATACAGACCCTCTGGCACATTTTTACATTGTAACCTAGGACATTAAGAGATATAGTCTTTATGATATAAATTACCTTATGTGAACGCATATTTTGTCACTTGTGTTTATTTTTAGGGTATAGAAATGTTATTTCTGCACAGGTTATCTGAGGAGGAAAAACTTCCCGCTGTAGTTTAGATTTTTCATTTGCAGTTGCTAACATGATTGGGGACGTAAAAAAGAGTGTAAGGCAGAAATTTTTGACACCAGTCTCAAAATAAGCTGTAATTGAAAATACCGTTGTTGGAAAGTTCAATATACCTTCCTAAAATGAAAAAGTTAAACAAACTTAGTTTGTTTCAAAATATTATTTTTCACCAGTTCCAGGTTTGTCCTTGTGTACTTCCTTGTCTCTCCATACTCTGAACACATTTTTGCACCATGAAAACACTCTGTATTCTTAACATCCTTTCCAAAATGATTAACTGAAATAGTATCTTTCATTAATATGAGAAACCAAATTTTAATTAAAAAATGGTATTTCCCTTCTGAAAGGATCACTAACAGTGTTCAAACACTGTATGTGTTTATTTATCATTTTGCAGTGCAGTTATCAACTTCTGTATGTGAGGCAAATGTTGTTTTTTATCTGTTTTTCTGGAGGATTCCTTGATTCTGACAGTCCTTTTTGTGTTTTCCTTCCTTTATTCCAAGTTACGTACTTTTGGGAAGATGATCAATGCTCTGTAGTAGAGTCACTAGGAGAGTTCACTGCTTGAACTTCTATTACTTATTATATTTGCCTTAGGAAAATTCAGTGTTTGAAGATGTTCTTTTGTCCAAAATCAAGCCCAGCAGATAAAATATTCACAAAATAGAAACAGTAATAAAAGATTCAATTAAGATGTGTCAAAAGGTCAGAGTTAGTAAGTTAATTTTTTACAGGGTTGCTGCACATTTTATTGATGAGAAAATATATGATAATCCTATTTAATAAAATCATTAACATAAAGTATTTTATTTACCTAAATGTTTGACCTGAAAGAAAAGTCAAAATCAGTAGAGTTAAAAAGATAAAAGGAGTATTTCCTTCAGATCTTGAAACACTGGTAAAAAGCGATGTTTCCATCAAAGAACTTATACTTTATAGCGCTGTCTGTTTTGATGGAAAGATGATAATTTTGATCATCCTTTAGTTACACTGTCTTGTAAGCTCATTGGGTAAATAAGTGAGGTAAACAGATGTTGATAGCAGCCACAGTGGTTTGCACAGCAGTTTATGAACTCCACTTCCAGAACTTGTGGGAATCTCAGGGTGTGTGCTGGTGTGCACTGATGCAGCTGCTACAGAGCTCCTGGAGGATTTTGCTTCTATTGGGGAAGATCATGTTTCTGGTAGTGTCCACCAGATGGTGTGGTCAAAGGATACTTTACAGGTCTGTCTTCAGCCGACTCCTGAAAAGTCAGTGATAATCCCTGTTCAGCTGGTGCTAGGGAGACACCAGCACTGCCTGCAAGCCCAGATATTAGCTCTCAGCAGTACCCAACAAATGCATAAGTTTGTGCCGAAGTATGCACAGGGAGGGGTAGAAGCTGCTCATTCCTCATACAAGTGGTGAAGGACCACAGCAGATCTCCATCCTGGGCCCAGAGAGGGGATGCAGGCTCTTAGGGCCTATGTGGACAGAGGCACATGAAGACAGAGTGTGGTAGAATCACAGAGGTCTTTTCCAACCTAAACAATTCTAAGATCATTGAAGCCAACTGTTAACCTGACAGTGCCTAGTCAATCCACCACTAAAACAGACAGGGAGAAGAGGTGGAAATTGCATTCTAGTAAAAAGATTAACTCAGAAGCTTAGAGTGCTTCTATGGAACGGATGATGGTCTGGTGAACATTTGTCGATCAGAATTTGAGAAGAGATAAGAGAGGACAAGAGTGTGGGGGTAGATTGTTATGGCCTGCTGGGTCAGAAAAAAAAAAAAGTGAAAAGTTAAATAGCTCTAGGAAATCTTGGGATCACAGACTGGTGCTTGTTGAAGACTCAAGACTCCCTGATATTAGCTAGAGCGGCAGTGTGATGAGATGTGAAAAGTTAAGATTTATGGAGGGTTACAAGGATAGCTTCATGATACAGACACTGGTCGCCACAACCAAGGGCGACACAGCTGTATCTACTGTTCACTGGGAAATAGGTGCTGGCATGTGGCAATTAATGGCAGCCTGGGCTGTCAGTGCTGTGGAACAGTGGAGCTGAGATGTTGTGTGACAAGTCTGTGCAATCTCTAGTCCTTAACACACTCGAAACTGGACCTGTTAAAGCCCTGAGATATTAGTCAGATCTAAAGTCCATTTAAAATTGAATTATACTTTCAAATCTTCACTTACTATCCATCATCAGATAAATGGCCTCTTTATAGAGGAAAGATGGAAGTTGGAGGCTGTATGCAAGGATTTCAGAAGTCTCTGCATGATAAATATTTCCTTTTCTGGGCTGTGAGATTTAGTTTAGCCACTTACAAAATAAAGATATTTTAGTATTTATTTCCTCTTTTTTTCCTACTAACTTTGTTTTCCATTAGAGACTGTAGTCGTTCTCTTGGTCCTGAGGGCTAAATTACCAAGCCTTCGGCTTGGGAGAATCGCTACAAGGACGAGGAAGAAGGACACTCAAATCCTTCTACAGAATTCTGGTTTAATCCAAAACTTTATCCCTAGGCAGAGCATGGGGGAAGGGAGGGAGCAGTTATGCCTGCCCAGGAGCAGAAAGAAGAGAGAGCAAGTCACGTGTCCTGAGAAGTTTTATCCCCCCAGGGAACAGGGGGACGCTGGGAAGAGGGACCACCGGCCAATGGAACAGAGGGGAAGAAACTACATCCTAGGGGTAAGGGGGAAAATGGGACCCACCACCATAGGTAGTGTGGGGAGAGAGTACAGCTAGAAATCTTAGTCCAAACATCACATAAATCCAGTGCATCCAAAGAAGCCAGTCTAAACATCAAATGTAGTCCACCACAACAAGAGATAGTAGAGGACTTGAGAACTGAGAACTTTTTATGTGATTAAAACCACAGCTTCTCATCTGCTACCTGCAGAGACCAGTTATCTGAAACTGTTATTCAACATTACGCTACGCATACCTATGAACCTCAGAGTTTTGAGTTGAAAAAAATCTGAGGCCACATGGTGTGTATGCTGGTTCCATATGAAAAGGTCTTCTATTTTGATTTTTTTTTTAAAGTATTCATGGGTGGCTTTCTCATAAACAGGCTCTTTCTGGTACTGTCAGTTTTGCAGCACCAGGAGAGCATCACAAGCTCTTTATTACATCTTCAGGTCATCCAACACAGATGGTACAAATGCTGACGAACCAGCAGAAATAATTTTGTACAGAAATTTTAGCAGCAGTAATAATAGCACTATGATTATACTGATTATACAGAAGTAGCAGCTTTTTTTTCCCTTTTTGGGGGATACAGGGCTCTGTAGAAATTTTGAAAGAGAAGACACTGTTTCTGGTATAACAATAATGTATGACAGAATCATCCGAGTAACAATTAAGTAATTATTTATTTATATTTACATGTGAACATGGAGAATGAAAGTGTCTGAAATAAAGAAGTGACTTGTACCTTTTTGTACCAGAAACTTAATATAGAATATCTTGTCTGTTTTATAGTGTTCATCTAGAAATTAAATTTTTCAGACTTTAATCAAATTAATGATTTATTGTTTCCCTTTTAGAAGTCTTTTAAGAAAATCTTCCTTCAGTTTTAGATGTAAAACTCCTAGTAATACAATGAAGACACAGCTTAAGGCCGTTTGCTTAAATTTGCTCAATTAGGAATTTTTAAATTTATCTTCACATAAGAGATTGAGTTGAAAATTTATTTTTGTCCTCTCCTAGGTCTTGTCCATCATCAGTTTCTATGGAAAATTTTATTTCCAAATTGTCTTTTGCTTGCGGTCAATAGTAACTTAGCAGAGAATGATGTTGAAACTGATTTTTTTCCAAGTAGACATTCAGCAAATAATTTCTATTAGTGCTGAATCTCACCTCATGTGCGTATACCAACAGATTGCCATCTCTGTCTTTCATACAATCCAGGCAAATGGGAATTTGTTCCATTTTGACATTCCTAAGGTTGCTGTTAAAGCTGAGAAAGGCAGTTTGGGAATTTGAAAATCTATTGCTTTTTCAAATAGAATGGTAAACTTGTGGTACCTAAAATATCGAAGTAGTGTACCACAAAAGAGTAGGGAAGAGGACAAGAACAGTTTTTCCTGAAGTTGATTCCATTATTCTAGGATTTGAATTTGTGCGAGCTTGAGGCTGCCTTCATCAAGCTGAATGTTTCTAGTGAGTTCCAAAATTTAGTACCCAAGTTATGGTGTGCCTTTCAGTCTCTCATGATGATCCCTTTCCACTTAAATGTTACAACTATAACCCTGCATCATCTATTCCACAATAGGGGAATAATAGGATTAGTCATAAGACAGCAAGGAAGCAGATGCAGCAAGTAGCAACCAGGTGCCCCATGGTTCACGAGTTCCTATCTCTGCCAGTTTTAGATGGAAGCTCTTGTGAAGGAAAAAAAGGAGGCAGAACATCCACACAAAAATGCAACAACACTTTGTACGTTCAACACCCTGCAGAGATGGAGAGATTTTTTTCAACTAACATAGAACAAATTAAAAAATTTAGTTGTTCAGCAGTAACAGGAATAATCCCCCAAAAATATAGGAATGGGAAAGGTGCAAAAATGTTTGTTTTAAAGTGCCAAGCTGAAAGAATTTGATGTCACCTTGAAGTAACATATGGTAGGATGCCAGGATCTTTAAGGGTAAAAACAAAAAAAAAAAAAAAAAGGGAGCTTTAAAAATATGAAGGAAGATATTAAAACATGTAATTTAAGTGAGAAATAGAACAGCAGCAATTCCTTGGCTGTTTTATTTGAAGACTGCAAAGAAAAATTCATGCTTGCTCACCAGGTCACAGCTACTTTTATGCCTGTTTTTCATCATTAAACAGGCTATGACAAAAGCCAAGGCTAGGGAGGGATTGTATTCAAGTGTATGAGGAACCAAATCCTTTCATTTGCTTGGCTTTTAAAATTAAAATGGGTTTTAAGTTTAAAATGTAGTTTGGATTTGGGTAAGATCTGCTGGTTTGTTCTATTACCAGACTTAGACTCTGATTCCTACATCCAGTGTTATACTGAGTTTCTTCACTAGTGTAAACCATATCCTGTTTTTCCCCAGTGTAACCAGAGTTACTCTACCACCAACATCAACTGGCATGAGTTGTAGGCAAGGCCTGATATAAAACTAGCTCAGACCAGAAGAAAACCTTGGAGATGAATGACAAAAAAGCAGAACTATAAAGGATCACTATATTTCTATTTTTTTTAACAGCAGCTTTTTCTCAACTTTAATAGCAACAAATTTAATAGTAACCTCTGCAGGTATATATATGTATACATATGTGTATATATATATGTGTGTGTATGCATATATATATATATAAAATTCATATATATGTATGCATATGTATAACATTTTAAATGTTTCTGAATTCTAAGATTTAACAAATTAATGCACCTTAGACCTTAAGACAAATTTCATGTGACCTTTCAGTGACACAAAATTAAATGATCACTCATAGCAGCTCAAGGAAATGAATTTTTACTGCATTTTCAATAATTTTAATGAATCGGATAAAAGCAGAAGAAGCTGTGTGCATTTTTACCTCTGTCACATATTCTCTTATGTCGTAATGATTTACACTGGGTTTATAGAAGTGGTTAAAAAATAAAAAGAGGTTAAGTAATAGAGCAATTGGCAAAGCACATTCATGTGTATGTGTAATATTTGGTATAAATTATTCATGTAAAGGATAATCTTTGTTTATAGAGTACTTGAAATATAGATTATAATTACTTTGAATGTTTGATTAGAGCCAGCAATTGAATGATATGCTATAGAAAAATAATGTAATTGTAGAACAGTCCATTAAATTTCACCGATTTGCTGCCAATGTTATTTTTTTTGACAGTAGAAGTAGAACACAGCATATTATCTGCTACAGATACAAATAGAGAGGGTAAGGTAAGTCTCCTAACATTACTTTCAAACAGAAAAAAACAGATCCTCTCTAAGAAATGCTGGAGAAGCTGGTGAGTTGTAAATCAGATGTTAGTTGGTATTGTCAGTGATCATTGCAAAAGAAAAAAAAGGTAAGCAGCATTTATCTTTATTTAGTAAGTAAACAAAAGGAACAAACAAGCTATTCAACATGTGCATAAAATATTGTCCTGAGACATCTGGGTTTTGTTTGGATATGAAATTGAATAAAGTTTTCAAATATAAGTAAACATCATCTTTTATTGTTCATTAGATTGAATGAGGTATGACTAAATTATTCACAAAAACTACTTACCTGGCACTTTAATTCTCTTTTGTTTTCTATAAGAACACTATATTTTAATTAAGTTCTGTCAGTTGAAGCACCAAGAATATGGTGAACAAACACCATCATTTGCGTGGTTTATTTCAGAACTTCAATTCTGAGTTGTTCTATAATGTTTCTCATTTGAAAAGTATTGTCTATACCTGGCTTACTGAATATGAAGTCTCTATTAAAAAGAAATGTAATGTAATAGTGACTGAGGAAGAGGTTTCAATACATTACTTTTGTTTGGTAATGAGACAATGTGAAATACACTGTGTTTTGAGCAGCATTTAACTCAAAACATCAATGTTTCTTCTTTAAATGATTAATGTCAAGGGTGATGTGATAAACAACAAGGTGGTATTCCAAATGCCTCAAAAATTAGGCAATTTAAGAAAATACATTTTGCATTGAATCTGTGATAGGTCAAAAAATAACTTCAGGTCAGTTTCTGTGTTTTATTGGGAGGGTTCTTTAGGTGCAGAAGCACTGGTTATTGCAAAAGCAGGTCAGGTAGGCCAAGGTCAATAATTTGCCACATTTAAAGGGCTGCATTTAACATAATCTTACCTATCTTGCTCTTGATAGAAAGAGTATTTTATTCATTGGTGTACATAACTCCTCGATCAGAAAATACCGGTTTTCCCTCCTGTAAGACAGAAAGAAAAAATATTAGTTTGGAAATTCAATCTACTTTATCTCAGTTCTTTCAAGAACTGGCATCATTTCACAGAAAAAGTTCACTTACACTTTTGAAGGCTTCTTGAAAATCCAACAAGCCAATTGCATCAAAATATCATACAATTTACATTTGATTTGTGTGCTTAACTGCCTGCACAAAGGTCACAAATTCAGAAAACTGATGCACTGCTATCAGCAGGTAGGTGCAGAGGTGTAGTGCTGCAGTGCCATTGGATGCTGTGCAAAAGGGCAGGGAGGTTGATGCTTAGTTAAGATTTTTGAGTGAGCTTCTATATCATTGCAACTTTTTTGTTGCTTAGAATTTAAGAGAATATGAAACCAATGGGTCTGGCCAAATACTGGAATTACTGAGTTCTGTTCATGTTTCTAGCAGAAACCTGCTCAGCTAGAGAGACAACTAAATCTTGCTTTGTGCTTTGTCTTTGCTCATTTTTTATGCTATAGACTTTGTTTATTTGTACATTTCCTAAGGCAATAGAATCTTGTTCTTCAAAAGGCTTTTCATAAACTAAAGCGCGTACAATGACTGAGCATTAAAATATTAATCCTATGGAGAAGTCCTAAGAATTCACTCATACAATGCCAAGTGTACAGTTGTCTACCTCACACTGAAGTGAGAGGAAAAATGTATTTAAGCTGGAGTATTAGTTTCATGGCTAAGTATGAATTTAGACAGCTGGCACAAAAATCTTTCCTCCTGATCATGGTAACTAACACACGATTTGGTAAGTTAAACAGATTTTGCCTTGTAGTATTCAGACAAAGTGAATATCACAGTTAGTTTTGAGAGGACACTCAAACTGTAAATTTCTGCACTATTTTTAGCCACTGAGCAAAGAAGGNCCCCCCCCCCCCCCCCCCCCCGATGTTTTAAGCTGTTTAACAGTTTTATAAAGAAAACTTTTCCTTTCTTGCAAAGTGCTTGAGAAAATATATTAATTTTTCAGAAATAAAAAGATCAGTATTCACTGATCAGTATTTACATCTGCTGCTAAGGCATGCATTTGCTAGTTTAGGGGAAAACCCTAAGTTCATTCAGTTTTGCTTAAAATCTTGCCAGCTTTTATTTATCCATTAAGTAGAATATGGCAAAAAACAATACAGAAACAATGACGTAGAATAATTTTAAACATGAGAATGTTCTCTCATCAGCTTGAATTTACCAAAAGTGCCTTTTCTGTTCTAAAACTCTACTTTTAGTTTACAAATTTACTTCAACAATAGCACAGTATGGATTGAAGTCTTTCAGTGAACGCATATTTGTGAAACAGCATCACATGGTTTTAAGGGAGTTTGGCTTAGATTTAACCTAGAAAATCACAATAAATCTGCTTCCCAGGACGCTCTCATTCTCTCACCCCTGAATGACTGGTCTTTGACTTTTCTACATCAAAGAACCTTTTAGAGCATGGCTACTCCATAAGTTATTATTTAAGTATTTTTAATGATAAATGCATTTTCTTACAGTCTCATTAGTCAGATAACATTTGAAATTTTGTCTCAAAGTTTTCAAACTTAGTGCTGTCTTAAAAAATATTAATTTAAGTTACATAGACTTTATTTTTAAAATAATGTTATGACAATATATAAGATAGTTACTGATTCCTCGTTGGAGGGTAAAAGTACATTACAGATTACAAGATAAATAATAGATATCCCTTCATAAGAAACAGAGGATTCAAAAGAGAGGGAATTAATAAAATCATAAAACATTTAAATTTGGAATGGCACATTTTCATAAATGCTATGTCAAGGAACATCACCCCTTCCTCCTGCTTCTGAAGTTTGCATTCTTAGACACCCACCTGGTGCCTTAGACCTTGCTCTTAGCAGATTTGGAAGTGTGAAGGAGGCCCTTATGAATGTGTGTTTCACCAAGGTTGCTCTGCTTCTTATTACTGTATTTTATAATCAAAGAATCAAACAGCAGGTGGAAGAAAAAGTAGCCATGTTATACTACATCATTTTTGGGGATTTTTTTCTTCTGCAAAACAAACACATCAATAAAATTTTAAGAATTTTTACTATTTTCTCATTATAAGAAGTGGAATTACTATACATCTTCTTTTCATATAGTATTGTAAAATGCTGAGCAGGAATAATAAGGAAAATAATTTGAGAGAGATGCTGAAAAACTGATAATATTCAGCCCTTGTGTAAGTATGTTTTAAACAGAGCAGGATAAATACCAATTTGCAAATATCTGTCCAATTGAATTTAGAACTTAACTTTAACAAAGTTAAGATGAAGGCATTTTCCACGAACAATGCATACTAGATATCTACAATGCAGCTAAAACTCAATCTGGTGTTGTTCCTTTATTTGCAGTTGAAAGCATACGAAATATGGAGAAGGAGGTTTGATTGATAATTTTCTTTCAATAACTGCCAGGAAATTATTCATAATCATATATATAGTAGTTATAAAGAGTTGAGTTTTTCCCTTATGTTTAATTGACTTTTGGAGTGCAGCTTAAAGCATCTGTGTGCAGACAGGTTCCCAGCTGAATATTTGATGTCTGTGCTAGCTAATACAGCCAGCAATTCAAAGCGATGGTTTCCGAATTACTTTATTTGGGGAGCAAGAGAAGGGGGAATGTGTTTTGTTTAATTGAATGCTTTGAATTAATAAGACATAACATGTTCTTTCATGAGGGATGTCAAACAGAAATAGTTATTTCCTTAATTATTCTCCAAGGCCCTACATTTGTTGTCTTGGACAGCTTTCTAGAAAACTGCCTTCTGGCTCCTGGTGTTCCCAGTATTCAGAGAGAATACAAGCATTGCTATATCCTTTGCTACCTCAGAGACTGTTGGTTTTGTCTCATTCTTCTGTAAAGCTGTATGAGACTGGCATTCATAGTGTACCCAAAGATCATAGTAGAGACTTTAAAACAATACAGATTAATCTTAATTTATTTAATATGGGGTTTGTCAGTGAGGTTAATTTTTTTTTCACAATTTTGTTGCCAGGCCTGAAAATCTTTTTTTTTTTTTCTTCTGTGGCAATGAGAGGAAGCCCCACATCTAGTCCTAAATCTAGATTTTATTTTAGAAACTAAAACCAGAGAAAATGGTGTATTCATAAATGCATTCGCGGCATGTGGTTGCATTTGGCAACACTGAGGGATTTCTGGCCCCAGATTATCAGGTTTCTTGAGTCCTGTCTCATACATCTCATACACAGTGAATGAAGATTGCTGGTGTATGCTCAGTTTCTGAGCAACAGACTTAGCTCTGAATAGTATGCTTGGCATTGCTTACCCAGAGATAACACTCAATGTACTAAGAGGGGCTAAGGTGCATAGGACCATGGTTTGAAACCTGGCAAGGATATAGAAGACCTTTTTGTGTTAAAATGCGTGAAAAAGGAAGGTGTAATATTCTTTAAGAACTGTTTACTCAGATAATCCCATGTTTAAGTTACCTGGACTATCACCAAGTATATTGTATTTTAAGAGCAGCTTCACATTCTCGGACATATTTGGGCACGTCTCAGCTTGGTGAAGCACTTTTCCTGGTTAGCAGTGTGCCTCTCCTTATGCTGGAGTTGAGGGTGGAATGGAGCACCATTGCTGGTCTGCACTGGATGGAGAATCACATGCTTCTTGCTACTACACCTGCTTTTTCAGGGGCCAAAAAGAAGTTTGTGGAGGAGTGGGGAACCTGAATGAGAAGCTGTGAGATAGATGTGTGACTGCCTCTCATTACATCCTGCTGTCTGCCTGCCTAAGTGCCTGTATTTGGAAATCTGAACAGGGAAGTTTTTCTGGTTTTGGAGATGTGAGTAGGCTTTTGTTTCATATGCTCTTCTCTGCCATCCTCAAGTGGTTTCTGTCACGTACATAAAGCCAGTCTAAACTTGAGAGCTGATAGTATGAATTGATTAGTATAATTAGTACAACTTCTAAAGTACTCTAAAAACATCCCCTGACAAGTCATCTCTTTACTTTCTCCTTTGTTAAAAACAGAGATATCCCTTGTTACCTAGATTGCTTGCAGATTTGAAACTATGCTTTTAAATTTCTACTGACCAAACCAGCTTTACATCCTCTGTCACTGTGCTTTGTTTTGTACCCCACAGGGTAAAGCTCACTGTCTTACTGACAAAAGCACAGTGAAATGCACATAATCTTTTTTCAATCATGAGTCGACATTTAGTCAACAACTAAATGCTAAATGAAGCTTTCCATGGTGAATGTATTTCTAGCTCATTATGACAAGAAAAGGCATAGTATTCATAACTTAGCCTATTAAAAATCTATGCTGTGCAGCTTTGTGAGCATGAAATTTTAAGTGGTACATTTCAGAGTATCAGAATTACTTACACAAAAAGATATGGATATGAGTTGACAGATGTGTCCATGAATGTTTAGGAATTCATGGTAACTGACTGAATCTTACTGCTTAATGATTTAAGGCCTTATTCTGGTGGAATATGCACATCATGTGTGCTTAATTCAAACACAGATACACTGTCTGAAATGAAATACTATTTCAACAAGATTTATTCTTACTCTCTGAAAACTTCATAAGAATCTGAGGATACATGTTCAGTGGAGCAGAGGGAGGTTTCAGTATCTGTGTGGAACTTTTGAATGGCTGAACTTGTAATTGTGTATCAGTATTCCATTTAGAAATATTGCGAACCTTGTCCTATGAGCTTGACATTACTCCGTCTTTCACTCTTTTATTCGGAAACATCACTCAAATTAGTCAATCTTCAGTGCCAGAGTGTCTAGTGACATTTTTCAAAGGTTATTTTGGAACACAGATATTTCCCTCATTTGATAGAAGATAACCTCATCTGCAGAAAGTCAGTGAAGATTTATTGTGCAGTCTGAATTCCCAAAGGTGTTGTAAGTCTTTGACTCAGTTGATGCCAATGGCAGCTACCAAAGATAATGGAAGAATCTCTGGGAATAGATTGAGCATGATGATGATGATGCATACACCACTGCCACAATTTAATGACAAATTTCTGATATATATATTTTCACTGTTCTGTGGGCATCTGATCCTTAATTTCATATTCCCGATATGACAACTTGAAATAACTTCATGGTAGTGAAAAAAACGTCAGGTATGGCTTGATACAAAGCATCTCAGTGATGCTATTTTATTACAGCTGTGTGCAGCACAGTGGGCAAGTGATATGAAAGGTTTTGGTTTGGGGTGGGTTTTTTAATTAATATTCTGTCAGGAATCTGCTTTCACACCTTAAATTCTGGTGGCAGCGTACAGCCCAAAGGAGATGTATTCAGGTACAAGAATATGTCTCAAAAAGGATAAATTTTCTGTGTTAATGGATTCACATGCATGGACATATCTTCTGCAGCTCTGAAAGACCAGGATCATGGACTTGTCGCTCCAGCAGCAAATTAGTGTCTTTTGCTGGCTGCAGAATGCCTTCTCTTGTAGAATTAGAGCAAGCTGAAAGTGAATGAGTTGTGCTCATATAGGCTCTCTCATCCAAAACTAAACAGAAAGAGCTAATGAGAAGGTCATAAACCAGTCTCTATCACTCATTCTTTCACCCGAATGATACATTAGAGGCTGCAAAATATCAAAATTTTAGTATACAGGCATCCAGGGCAGGGAATGTATTTTTCACATTCTTTTCTTAGGTTATTTAATTATTGCAATAAAGTTCAGAATTAGAAAGAGGAAGAAGAAAGTAATGACTGAAAACCAAATAAGCATTCTTACAGTTTTTATGCACATCGTTTGAATCATCAGCTCTAGACATTTAAACTGAGACACATTAAACTGGTTAATGTGCAGAATGATAACTAAACATCTGACCACCTGGTTGATTAGCATTTAGAAAGAAATTGTACAGTTGAGAAATAGAAACCAATTACAGAACTTAAGAAAGAATACGAAAGTCACATATCTTGTAAATATGAAACTGAGGAACTTAATAAAAATCATTTTTGCCAGCTGTTTCCAGGTTTGCTAAATCAAAGTAAATGGGTTTTAAAAGCCATTTAGCAGATGGAAGGAAAATGTTCACATTTCCTAAAGTGTTAATGAAATTTAGTTATAGCAAAATTGGAAGAAACAAAAATTAGAAACAATGGTAATGTGAAACCAGCAGCTGTCACAGTAAGATACTGAAATATAAAAACAAAAAAAAAAGCCAAATAACAGGTTACTTTTTCTCTTTTCTTAATAAAAGAGTTGCAAAAGGAAAAGAAAAAAAGCAAAAATGTTGTTTTTTTCTTTTTTGAATCTTGCTAATGAGTGCCATTTTTTATTAGTCAGAGGTTATAATGCAGCACAACTAGCTCATAAATACACTACTACTGAGACTGGTAATAATTCAAATGATAGTCATAAATCCATTCAAATTGATACTTAGGGCATTGATAAAGAAGGCCAACAGCCTGAAACATTTTAAGTGTTCATTTCCAAAGTTTTGGCACAAAGAACTTTATTTCCCTACAGGGATCATCACGCAGTTCTTAGAAGCTTTATGTATTTACCTGTAAGATTCAGACAATGAGGCAAAAGAGAGCATTATTGATGCACAGTAGTAGAATATAAGGAATAGTAGAGCTGCTTATTAAGGGGCTAAAGATTATTCTCATCTTTATCCAGAGAAATAAATATCCAAAACATAAAGTTGTGTTTTATTGTGCTAGGCAGGAGAAAAGTGGAATAATGAAAGGTGTCTGTACTGGCACAATAAACAGTTTCCACTTTGTGTTGCCTACCAAAAAATACAACAAAATAGCTGCAGCATTAAGTTAACCTGAAATGAATTCCATACTTGCTACAGGATAATAACAGTTCTAAATAGCTATATTTAAGTTTTGGTTTTTTTGGGATTTTTAATAGGAAATGAAGTACAGACCTTTGATAACTTGATCATTTTATCTGATTTGTTTGATCAGCAGCTATGCAACACATAAATATCTTATTTCTGTTTTCTGCTCACCTGCTTTATGGGTCCTTTACCTTTCCTTCTGATTTTTTCTTCAAAACCTCTGACCTACACATTATGCTATGAGTACTTTTGACTTCCCATGCACATGCTTCTTGTGATGTCACCAAATCTACCCAGCTAAGAGCAATTACTGTCCCACAAGAACATTCATCATTCATTATCTTACTTATGTCTTTAGTGAAAAGTGCAAGGATGAAATATAAATATGCAAATATTAAATGGTTGTTTTAAAAGAGTGGCAGAAAATAAAAAATTGCAGAANATATTTATATTATATTATAATTTTAGTCTTCAAAGTCCAGTGTTTGACTTGTTTCAATGTTGCTGAAATTTCCCATTTTAATGAAAAATATTTGAATTTTACTTCAGTATAGTAGAATTTCCTTTTGAATGAGAACTCTTGTTTCTGATTTCTCTTGATGATATGTGAACAATATGATAGTTCAAGGAAAGTGTAACATTATTTGGGAAGTATGCATTGGGAATTTTCAACACAATGTGTTACCTGTTGGCAGACAAACTTGACATTGAGGAAGCTGTCTTCATAATAGTTTCTTAGGTGAGAAAAGGCATACCAGTATTCTCAATAGCATATTGGATAGTGTATCAATTTGAAATGTAAGTTTACTATCTAAAAGCTTTACCTTGCTCCTTTGTCCCTTCAGAGATGTGTTGTGAACACCAGTCTGTAAACTTCTGGTATATATTTCTCTTTTCTGCTGAAAAAGCTTTGTAAGGTGCTAGTGACATCATATAGAGACAAGCAGGATAGCTTCTGAAAGCACACACGTTTCTGTCAGATGGATATTAAAACTTTTTGACCAGTCCCAGTTTTAAAGTGACTGCTTGTTGTCTGTTATTATCACTAGAAATAAACCTGTACCATGAAGGAGCTCCTTAAGGTTGTATAGTTCTTTTTGTGTTGTTTTGTGGTTTTTTTGTGTGAATTTTGAGGTGTTGTGAGGCTTATTATTTATTTTTTTTATTTCTGTTTTAATTCACTAATGCTAACAAAGAGTAGTAATGGCTTAGTATACAAACATAAAATGACACTTCATTCATCTGAAGTTCATGGAATTTGAAAAATTTCCCCTAAAGAAATATCAGCTACAACACCCCTGCAGGAAAACATGCCCTGAAGTATTAATAAAAAGTGTTATTTTTCGTGTACATGTTAGTAGCCACAGTACAGTACCACTGAAAGGCTCAACTATTTTAAGACGATTTGCAATTTCTACTCAGCCAGATATTCACACAAGTTTTGAAAAATAAGGTATTTTATGGCAGGAGTTGAAACAACTTTAGCAGAATCACTGATTCATGTTACCCAGAGAGAGAGTTTATCTTTATTATCAGTTCAGATTTGAATGAAATAACCTATGCTTCCATTACTATTGACCTTTTTAATTCTGTCTTACTGTCAAAGTGTCCAAACTGGAAAGATAATAAATGGTGCAATACCACGTCCAGACTTCCTACTGTTCTACAATTATATTTGGAATACTTTTTCTTTCAGCAGACTTGCAGAAATTGTTGGATTTTCTTCAGCCTTAAGTTAGAATTATGTAAAAATTTTGGTGCATACAACCCTTTAACACCCATATAACTGACCTTCTCTCAACTCCCCCTCCCTGCTTTCTTGGATAACATTTGTTTTAAAACATTAAAGGCTTATCTTAAGCTATGTTAGAATTAGATTAAAACAAGTCTTAATTAGTTCTGAGCAAATTAATAATAAATTAGGGAGCTCCTGAGTGTTGCATTACACACTGGTACTGTGAAGCTATAATGTAAACATTAGCTTTCAAGACTTTGGTGATAAAGCTTTGGTGATAAAGGCTTCAGAGTATTTTATCCATTCCAATCTAGATCCAGAAAAGTTAATGAAATCAGTTCATTCTGATGTATTTAGTGCCATATAATGACAGGTACGTACTGTGAGCATAATGTATGAGGCTCTGGGGCAAGATTACTGCATTTATGACTCTCATGAAGCAATTTCATGTCGAGTACTTGTCAGTCAGCCAGGAAAGAGTTTTCCTTCACAGAAGGCTTCAGAACTGGACACTGCCTGTGGGAAAGAGTTGAGCAATATGTTGATTACAGCATTTTGCAACTATTTATGTACTTCAATTTAATGAAGCCCAAAACCTATTATGTAAAGATTTAGGTCTATGTAGGTCAGGGCAGAGTGAAACAAGCTCACTTATAAATGTGCATAAGGTAGTTTGTAACAAAATCTGTAATATAATTCCATATCAGGAGATGATGAATAAAGTACATGTGGATATGTGGTGGGTAGGATGAGAAGTACCTAATGATGAAGTCTCTGTTTGAATGGAGCTGGGAGAAGTTGTGTAGACACTACTGTATTATTTTACCAATTCCTGTATTTCCCTCAAAAAGCCAAAATCATAAAAAAGTCCTGAGAGGCTATTCATTCTGGCCAGACACAAATTTCTTGTTATTTTCTTCTTCCAGTATTTTAGGTCAGCTGCAATAACATAACTTTTGTTCTCATGGTCCTGATGACCCCCCATATTTCAAGCATTTTAAGGAGAGATCTTGCAAAGCTGTGCTTCTTCTGCCTTTCAAATTGAATGACCTCAAAAATTAAGTCAATGGAGGCATGTATTGCAGGTTAATACTGCCTCTGTTGATGCATAATGAAATACCTTAAAAGTCCTGTGCTTAAGTTTATACATGTGCACGGATTTGTATAATTCTTCTAGAAAATTCCACAAATTTTTCTGCACTCTTTTACAGGGAGCTAGCACAGCTGAGGGCAGTGAATGCATTTTAGGTAGTGTTTTAGCAGAAGATTGAGATAAATTAAAACTAGCTTCCACTTCTTCAAAGGAAATAAAAAGAATTAAACCAGAGGGAAAGGAAAGAGGAAAGACAAAAGGAAAGGGAGAAAAAGAGACAACACATATCTTCTCTGAATGTATGAAGTCATGAAATATGCTGAATTGAATACAGTACCAAAGTTGAAGTTAAGAACAATGATGTGAATGAAAAATGAAATATTTCCAAGATAAAGCTAGTCTAAACTAGTGTTGTCTTTTTAAATTGAAACAAGTGACGGAAAAAAAACCTCATGCAAAATATGCTCCTCTTCCAGAGAAAATCAAATTTATGCTGTGTCTTCCTTTCCTAGTCTTCAGAAATATGTCACTATTAGTTCTTCAGTTGATCAGGAATCATTTGGTCATTATAAAATAATCTTTGACTCTCTGTTCATGTAGATGCTGCTGTCAGTGAAATACAGGAAGGGTCTTTGCTTCTTCTAATGAGTTCAGTTTGTAGAAGTTGACTTTTGCACAATTTTTAGAAGACTATTTGACTCACTTGACATGTGATATCACCATCTTATTCATGCATGGATAATGCACAGATATTTTTTGGCCATATTAAATTTTTTTTCTATACTTCTAAAGAAAAGAAAATTAATAGCACATGCTCAGTATTCATACTCTCAGTTATGATTAAATTAAAGGAAGCTTACATGTAACCTCTATCAATTTTAATTCTTACAAAACTAATTACAAAAAAGATTCAGGTGACTATCTTACTAATTTTCCAGATTTTATTTTTTAGTATAATGATTAAATTGTTGTAAAAACCACTATGTGAATTTTCAATAGACTTAACCTGTAGATTTAACTAGTACTTAACTGCCAAGTAGGGATATCTTATATCTTTTTATTTCTTTTCCTGAAAGAGCTATGGAGATGTCATTTCTGCAATGAGTATTTTATATTAATTCCATTCCTGCTCCAGGTTAGATATCTGTATAGAATAGATTAACTTGGATTTAGCTTGCTTTGTGCAAAAGGAGACTCAAGAAGAGACAGCACAACCAACTTGTTTTTTCTTTTGTGCTTTTATATTTGGAAATACTATGAATTATTTTATATTCATAAAAAAATGAAAGGTAAAAGGTAAAAACTCTAGATGAACTTTGGAAACAAAAGAGAATAATGCATAGATTTTGTTGCATTTATTGGAATTTTTTGGTGCTTATTTTATTCCATTCACACTGTTTCCATCTGCAGCACCAGCTTGCTTTTCTTCCCTTAGGACTGCAGGGTGTTTTAATAATGGTCCTTCAAGACCCCCATAGCAACAAGAAGTCTGATAAAATAAAGAGAAAAAGGAGCTGAAGTGATCCCTAGAGAAGGAAAACATATTTTCAACTTTTCATTTCCATTTCACAACAGAATGATGGGCTGAACTAATAAAAGCCCATTGGCATTCCAGCAAACCCTAACAGAGTTTGCCTGTTGGGTAGTAATTATACATGCCAAGTATTCACATACATAATTAAGTAGTGTTCTGTTTCTTTAAATAAACATAATCACACAGAAGCTGAAATAGTCAAATGGTTTCCTCATTATTTGAACTAGAGAATAGTAAGAAAAGTTTTCTGGTAAAATTTTATTTCCCTGTCTGCTCCCATTGGTAGGCTCAGTTGATTTACAGAAATTAATTCAGTTGACATGAGAAATTCTCAGATATTATTAATTTCTGAAACACATTTTTATCATTTGGCCAGAGGTGCAAAGCATGTCAGTCCCTACTAACACCCAATAATTTAATCCTAACCAACTCTCTGAGTTTGGTTCTAATCAATTTAAGTTTTGTTCGCCTTTCAGTATGTACATGTTAAATTGAGAGACCTGCTGTTGCGGATCAATAAGGAAAGTCCTGCCTCTCAATAAGGAACTGTCTGCCAGCTGTATGAGTATTTTCAAACATTTTCTCTTTCCTGAGCATTATTGCTTTGCCAGACAACCCTGTGTTGCTCTTTTAGGTTGCCTGCATGGTGCATTTCCCATGACAATGTGTGAGACGCACAGATGAACCTGCGTGTCTCTAGCTCAACTGAACCTGGGGGTGAGCTACACAGCAACAGCCATCGTACAGCAGCATCACTCCCTCACACAGGGAGGGAGGACAGAAATGGCTCTGTAAAACATCCTGGCACACGTGAGAGCAGGTTTCCTAATTCTACAAAATTAGCCAATAAACATTATGTACTTGCACCGTTAATACTGTGCTTTCAGGAAGGAGATTTAAGATCACTGCATTGACAGAGTGACGATAAGAGGCTTGTGGCTGAAAATGCACACTGGGAAGAGTAAGGATGTCTCAGGCACTGTTAATAATTAGCTGTGTTGGAATAGGATTGTTCATATGATATTTGCATATATGATTATCCTCTTTTCATCCTCCTTCCTGCTTATTACCTCAAATATTTATCAGTGCAGGTAAAACACACTGAAAAACACACTGAAAGGTGAAGGAAATTCTGTCAGTAATTCTGTGTTTTAACAATTAATTTATTTTTTATTTTTATTTTTTTTTTAATATGCAAGAAGGCAAATGTGGATTTACCAGCACGTACAGGAAGTGCTTTCTAGGGCAGCATTAGGAAAACACTGTTGGGTTTGGAAAGTGTCTGCTTAGGACATGACCGGCTAAAAGCAGTCGCTTGGATACTAAATGGGTGATGATACATTTTCACACATGCATTTATGGTTTTGGCTACATATGCACAGAGTTAATTTTATTTGTCAGATCTGAAAAGGACAGTACCTTAACTGAGACATGTTATCACCATAACCTGTGAAGAACTTTTCTGTGGTGGATAGGCAGAAGAGAAATATCAGATATCTAAAAGTTTTGTGCAGAAAGATTTTCTATTTCTGCACCTCTGCAGTGGTATGACTTCACTCATGTTAATGAGATGGGACTGGCTTGGAATTTAAGGAGCCATTCAGATGAACCCAAGGCAGCATAAGAAAATCCCATTAGTGATATAGAAGAAAAAAATAATTTGATATCAGTGTTTCTGAGTGAATCCAGAGACATATATGCTAGCTTTTGTTTTTTGAAGAAATCCTATAATTAATAACTATTCAAAAGCAGTTCTCTGCCATGTTTTTAGCTAAGGAATTATCATCAGGCAAAGTTTTTAATAAGCCATAATTGTCACTCAGTGTACCTTAAGAAGATTTTATATGACTATATTTCAGAAAAGGTGTTATTTGTGAGCTATTTCATTATGATCTTGTGGTTTTAGAATGATTTTAAAGTTTTAGTTAATTACCTAGGATTGGTCACCAAGACAATATAGTACTGTGTTTTCTCTTCCATTAAACAGGAAAGGGTAAAAATAAAAATTCAAGATATTCAATCAGAAAGCTGCATGTCTTAGGGCAGATCTATTGTTCTGACCCCCAAGGGCTTTGGTTTCTATTCTGAAAATATTTTCAGGAAAGCAGAATTCCTGTAAATAAGTTTTTGTTAATAGAGAAAACCTTGAAATATACTATTGAAAATAAAAAGTTTTTTGTTCTTTCTTTTTTTTTTTTTAATTTTATTTGAACAAGTGGTCAAATATACTGTTCATACTTCTCATTGAATTCTCTTCTAGTGGCCTCTAAATCCACAACATTCCTGAAAACTTATAATTAATGTTAACCCAAAAGGAATAAATATACTTTTCCCTTCTCTTTTCTTCGTTAAAGACACAGCCTTTATTAAGTCCATTTTGATCAAGGGAGAGCTGGTACATACTCTTTCAGAGATCAAAATTTGATTCAGATTTACCGTTCATTTTTTCTTTTTTCACAGTTGAAAATATACTATAGATAACATGGAAAAAGGAGAAGTTTCTCAATGTCAGTTAAGGATTCTTAATCTTTGTCAGGAGGGTGTGGGGATTAGGGTTTGTAAGAAATTCAACTTGCAAGTTTAAAAAAACTCGAACAAACTTGTTTGTCAGAAGTGCCATTAAATCATGTTTGTCACATTAAACATGGTTTGCCCGAGACACCATAAAGTCCTACAATACCTCCTTTCCCTGT
This sequence comes from Bombycilla garrulus, assembly GCA_013400315.1. Taxonomy (NCBI): domain Eukaryota; kingdom Metazoa; phylum Chordata; class Aves; order Passeriformes; family Bombycillidae; genus Bombycilla; species Bombycilla garrulus. Next base: position 44,727 of record VXBU01004387.1, on the reverse strand, counting down.
TTTACATCAATTATATTTCTAGACACTTTTTTCCCACAGTTTCTTGTAGC
>VXBU01004387.1:0-44644 GCA_013400315.1 Bombycilla garrulus | reverse complement strand
TTTTATGCCAGGAGAGATTACAAAAACTCTGGCAAGAGCACTGCTAAGTTCATGAAGAAATTAGTGACAGAAAACCTCTGTTGCATGGACCAACTTTAAGAATCAGTGATAAGTTCATTATTATAATTTATTGGGATCACATGCTTGAAAGGGGACAAAAAGCTGAAACTCAAAATCACTACTCTTGGTGCCTTTATGGAAAGAGAGTATTAATGTTAGACCTTGGAAAAATTCCAAGTCATTTGATTACTTTTTACCTATCCAGAAATTGTGGGAAATTTTATTATATATTTTATACCAATTGTTAGAGCTCAAGTGTTATGCTGTTCCTGCAGAACTTAAACACATTTATTTGTAGAGCTTTGGAAAATGAAGGATTAAGAGGAAACATTTTTCTAAAGAGTTAAAATTGGTTATTAGGATTACTTATGTTCCAGTTATAAATTAGTGAACAAAGCTGATACTTCGACATTAAGTCTTGCAGAAATTTTTAAATTTGGGATTGATTTCATGTGAAACCTTTAAAAATTTCCACTGCTAGACCACAGATTTAGTCTCTAGACTAGAGACTAATGACTAAGCATAAGTAAAAGTGACAGCTTTTTACACGACAATGAATAGCAGTATTGTGGGTTTTTTTCTTTATTAATAAGGGACATATATTTTGTTATTTTCATGTATCTTCAGTTTTTTATTCCAAAGCAGAAATATTAATTATTCTTGCTAATTGAATTCCTATTTTGCAGGTGTAGGAGATGCCAAGGGAAGTAAAATAAAATTATCTAAGCTAATGGATGATTACCTGAAGTGTAGCTGCATCTAAATTATGCACTATTATTTTTAAAGAAACACATAGTCCTGTTGAGGTGGGTTCAGAGGAGAGCCACAAAGTTGTTTAGAGGGATGGAACACTTCTGTGAGGAAAGGCTGAGAGAATTGGGGTTGTTCAGCATGTAAGAGTCTCTGAGGAGATGCTATTGCAGCCCTTTAGTACTCAAAGGGGGACTTTAAGAAAGATGAGGAAAAACTTTTTATCAGGGTGTGTTACAACAGGATCACGGGTAATGGTTTTTGAACTCAAAGAGGACACCATTTGGATTCAATATAAGGAAATTTGGAGGATTTTTTTTACCATGAGGGTGGTGATGAAATGCTATGACAGGTTGCACAGAGATGTCATATATGTCCCATGCCTGGAAATATTCAAGGTCAAGTGGGATCTGACTCTGAACAACCTGCTCATGTTGGGTAAGTCCTTGGTCACTGCAGGGGAGTTGGGCTGGCTGACCTTTAAATGTCCCTTCCAACACAACCATTCTATGATTGTGAGATTCAATGCATAAGTGCTCAGACTTCAAGGTGGAGGGAGCCCTGTACCTTCCTAAACTTACACCAATTTAATGAACAATTTAATAGGAATTTGTGGTTTTAATTTCTTTCTGTACACAATGTGCATGTGAATACTGAAGTGGAATAAATGAAATTTAATAAAATAAGGAATAAATGACCCATTCAGTTCCTTGAATAGACAAGGGGTTAGGGGACAAAGCTGTAAGTTAAGAGACTTTGCTGCTCTTTCCCTTTGTGCCATTTAAGTACTTGTGAAAGATGGACTTCTCTGTTTCAGTTTTCTCACTGTCACAGTCAGGCTAATGAAATTTGCTTTCCTCTCTGATATTCTATGAAACTTAAGAACAGTGACATGCTCTGTAAAAAAGCCTCGATACAACTACAAGGTGTGATTTTTAGATGATTTTGGTTTATAGTTTTGTACCTATATTGCTACTGTTTTATCATTACTCTGATTACTCTTTCAGTGCTTTGAGAAGATATGAAGGTGCTAACAATCTGCTGAGCTGTTATGACATTGCTCGTTGCTTCATTCTAAAGATTGTCCTACTCATACTTGGCTCTGTAATGTGTAGAGGGGCAAACACCTCATGCTGGCTGAGCTGGAGCATTTAAACTGATATCCAGGAGGAGCATACACAACCAGACAGCTGTTGCTAAAATATCTATCTGCTGTTGCAGTTGGCACTTATTCTGCTCTCGCTGCTCTCAATCTGTGGCCCCCAAGGTCTGAGTGACACTGGGTTTGCCTAAGCCAGGAAAATGGAGCCAATTTTTTTAATGAGAAAATTGAAGTGCTATTTCAGAGGATTAGTACCCTCCTGCTGCTTACTGCAGAATGATGGGACTTTGGTGAAGGAAATATTGGTACAATGACACAGTGTCAGTAAATGCAGCAGCTTATGACTGCAAACAAAAACAGTATTTTGGTATTTTGGCTAAGTGGCACCAGAATACTTTCAATATCTAATTAGATTACTATCTAATTAGTTCAAATGCACCCACACTGAATGTGTGATGATATTAATCCAGCATGAGAAAATATAAGCAATAGTCACCAGATGTTGCACTTTTAGAGATTAAACTTTTTTTTTTCTCCTTCCTAATAAAATGTCCTGCTGTCTTTGTGATTTTGCTGGCTGAAATGTAACATGCTCCAATAACTCTTTATGTAAGAGCAGAGACCATAATCTGAAGTTCCACTGTCTCAAGAGAAATGTATGTCCATCAGGCTAAAGAACCACACTATTTCTTGTTCTAGCTTTGTTACTCTTTCCCTCTAAATGTCTAAATAATCCACAGAATGTGGATCAGCTTCAGTAGGAAAAGTTAAATTACTTTCTGTGATTTTTTTTTCCCAAGCAGCAGGGATTACACTTGATTTAGGAACTTTCTTGAAAGGACAGAGATTGAGATTTAAATCCTCCTTCCAGGAAATGGAAAATGTGACTTCTAGGTCTTGAAATCTTGGTGGTATTATAATTACAAAACTGCTAAATACAGGGGCACATCTAGTCATATTTTATTCTGTTTAGATATGTTTTGAAATAAAAAAGAGTCTTCCCAACTTTTACAGTGGAAAACCTAGTTAAATTTATGGGAGGATCCAAAATATTTACAGTACAAGTAGGAGTCACTTCTCTGCAGCCCTGGTAAATTGCTTGAGATAAGGAAGGAATAGGATTAATTTCTTTCAGGTCACATCCCTGTGTGAGGCGTTTCCTGTCTCCTGCTTTATCCACCTCCTTTTTCCAGTGTTTGGGATGTTGTGCTTCCGCACTCTGAAGACACTTTTTTTGTGATCCTCTGACAGAACCTCTTCATTCCACTGGAAACTCCAGAGCTCCATGTGGTCCAAAAGCTTACTCAAGGTGACTGAGGTTTAAGGCACAGATACATCTTCACTTACATTAGAAGTTGTGCCGGCTTTTTCTGAGGTAGGGTTAACCATGCGGTGGGGCCCAGTTCTCGTGGAGATGGCTTAACACCTGCCTGCCCATGGGAAACAGTGAAATGATTCCTTGTTTTGCTCTGCTTGTGTGTGTGGCTTTTGCTTTCCCTATTAAACTGGCTTTATCTGCATCCATAAGTTTTCTATCACTTGCCCTTCTGGTTCTCACTCTGATCCTGCTGGTGTGGGAGTGAGTAAGCAGTTGTGTGGGGCTTGGCAGCTGGCTGGGGTTAAACCACGACAGAGCACAACAGCTGTAATCTCTGTCTTTAGCTGACAGTTTAAACTGTGCTCGTCAAGCTCCTGCTTGCTTTTGCTGACAATAAAAGCAGCCTTCAGTTACAGAACGCCGCAGTCAACCACCTACAATTAAGTGGGGTTAAACATGGACCTTCACTGCTTTACAAGCTCTCTTAGGAAGTTTGTAGTTCAAATGGAATTCAGCCTCTTGTGTCACAACAGTTTTCTGTTTTCTGGCAACTGAGTCCATGTACAAATTGTTCACAGCTCCTGAAGAGGAGTAGGAAGGTACATCAAAATGGGGAAATATGTTGCATGCTAACAGTATTGCAGTCAAGTGTTCAGAAATACCCTCATTCTTTTTTGTGTTTGGTTTTACCTGTACCTGTGGCATGTACATGTGATTTTTTTGGCACTATACTGTTTGTGGGAAGCACAAGCTGTCGTAGAAAGGTTTTTTTAATGTGTAAATCCTTTGTAGCTGCCTTTACCCTTATTCCCTTTCCACCCTGTTTTGGCTTTAACAGTAACACCCTGGCTTCTTACGATGTTACTCAATTTGTCAAAATCCTATTTTCCCTTGTGTTCGATATAGTTAAAAGCAGAAACTAACAAAAACAGCCAGGCAAAGATGAGGAGTTAGTATAAAAGAAGAGCTATGCTAAATCCTTTTTAATGATTGTCTAGGTTCTGGTGACATGAAGGGGTCAATTTCACATTACTAAGTTCTGTATACCATTGTCAAGGCTATTAGAAAACCAAAAAAAAGGCATAAAACCCTACCAAGTATGCACTCAGATAGCTAGAGCAGGGCTTCCATCTCTGCCACATGGGTGGAAAGTGCTCCCATATTTTAAAATATGTTAGAGTACAATTTGATAGAAAAGCTAAATATAATAATATATAATTTGAAATATCAACTGCTGAGCACAGATTCCTTATAAGCAGAAAATTATCAAAGCCAAATTTTTTACAGGCATTTTCTTACAATTTTGTCTTTCAACCACATTTTCTGCAGTTAAGTAATTTGTTTTGTAAAGCACCTCTGGAATGGTACTAAGAGAGATGTCTAAGGTGTGTACAATATTTCTGAAATGTACAAAGCAATGAAATCCAACTCAGCTTCCTGCATTTTACAGACTTGGGGATTTGAGCGTCCACTGAATTTTTGTCTACATGATCAAATGCTATTAATTTGGGGTTGAGTAGGTGAAAAATTTTTCTCACAGTGAACATTCATTCAACATGAAAAATAAGTCAAGCAACTGCCCACCACTGATATATCTACAAATATATTTCAGACTCTATAAAAGCTGGGATTGGGAAAAAGAAAGCAACAAATGAGCAGAAAGAAAAAATAAAAAGGTTTCCAGTAGTGCATGAAGATAGATAGAATTATTTTGCTTTTTCTTACTCCACACACTTTTAATTTTATATTAATTTAACAAAGGGACAGACACTTTCCATAATTCTGCCTGCTTACTCAATGCATGTGTTGTATCTCTCCTTTAACCTTCCTACAGAAAGAATATTAGTAGCCCATCATTTTCCATGTTAAGTAGGTACTTGTGCTGGTGATTTGTCATTTTTAATGAATTTATTATATCCTTTGCATTTTATTTCCTTTTTCACAGTGGAGATCTTGATCCAGTTAAAGACAGAGGACCAAACTTTGTCCTGCTACTGTGTAACATTTTGAAAAACATGAATGATCTCTCTTCAATGAGATCCATGTTGGCACATGTGCTTGTTCATGATTTGCTTAAAACAGTGAAGAAAACAAAAAGGCTAAACATTTTTATTCAAAAATAAAATAAAATGAAGACACACCCAAATTATTTCCATGATTCAAAATGCATTTATGTAAACAAATTTAAAAATCATTATATTATTACAGCAAGCTTGCTTCAAAATTTAAAAATCATTATATTATTACAGCAAGCTTGCTTCTCATGGGCATAAACTTTGATAATATCCTCAGAGGGTATCATTGCATCTAGCATTTAATGGAAGGCACTTTTGTTGTATGTAGCATTTTGGAAGTATCACATATGACATAACATTTGGACTGTGTGCAGAAGTCTAAAAATGGTTTGACAATGTGATTTTTTTTCAGATTTGCAATATCTGGGGGGTGGAGGTGAGGTGGGGTGTGCAAAGCACTCCGTCCGCTCAAATTATGTAATACTTTTTCTTTTACACAAGTATTATTACTTTTACACTATGGACTGACCAGATTTGCCTTCTTTAGCTATCATTTCCTTTTTTTTTTTCCATCTTTTACTGTCAAAAGCAGAAGCATTAACATCTACAAAGCAGAGATTAGAGTCATACATCATATTGAATTTATTTTTATTTTTGAATGCTGGTCTTTTTTCTCCCTTGTGATACATTGCATGGAGAAACTGACAAGTCTGCAGGCAACAAACAACCTTCAAGCACTTTCACTGCTGTTGAGAAGTAATTAATGATAATGTCTCTACACTCACCCTACATGTCCAACAGTACATATTTTTGCTCTCATACTATGGAGACGTGCAGTACTTGTTCTAGAGTGATAATCATCCAGAAGGACATGAAGAATGTCATTTTGGGTGTGCTTCTTAAAACAGTACAGTACTGAACATTTTATGGTTGCTTTATTGTTATGATTGAGATTTATATTCCCATGGGTTCAGTCCTAAACTAGAAAGAAAGAAATCTCTTGTGTTGCATTAAGATAGTGGTTATATAACTGACTTTTCAGAAATTAGAGTGTCATTAAATTGAATAATAAGAGTCACATGTAATATGGATTTGATAAAAACATTTCAATTTCTTTTCAAAGGACTTGCGGACAAGAACTTTGAGGAACTTTTTCACAGCTATTGAACACTGGCAATGAATTAGGTAATCACTCTCCTCATCTATTGGCCAACTCCACAGTATGGCCACATTAAACACCATTGATTTGATAATATTTTTTGGATGAATTGAAAGTGGAAAAATGCCAAACAAAAGGCTGTAATAGGGCCATAGGAGGGCATGGAAGGGGAAGAGACTAGGATCACTACCAGCACTGATTAAAACAAAAGGGTTTCTGTATCATGGAGGAAAGAACAGACATGACTATCCACTCTAAATAGGGTTTTGGTTTATTTTTTTTTGTCCTGCAGAATTATTAGACACAACCTACTGTTCTTCTCTAAGTAAAGTGTATGCAAACAACATTCCTTTGGAAGAACTGGATGTTGCTTTTTTAGCTGCCAAAAAGTCCTCTGTGTGCCAAACAAATCCATCTAACTGAGGATCTGAGGCTGTAACTCCCTAAAATAAGGTGAGAGGACAGCACCTGCTTTCTTCTAAACTACCTGTTGAGGCAAATGGAGGTGAAGTGAACAGGGTGCATTTATTCCTCACTACACATCTACCTATCCCCAGCTGCTTTGAAAGAATTTCATGGCTTATAATACTTGCACAAACCCCCTTGGTCATATGCTTTAAGAACATCTAAAAACATCTTAGAAAACAATAGCTATCAACAGTAGAACATAACTGCCTATCCAGTTTGTATGTACAGTATCTCCCAAGTGTAAACTAACCTTTCCCTCTATGTAGAGAGGAAGTACTGCAGGATACTTTGTGGAAATATTTAAAAAGATAAAGTGAAATGTAAGTGCAAAGAACCATTATCAAGTAAAACTGGGTTAGACACTCAATGAGATAATTGTATGTTTTTGGTGATCCAGAGCATGTCAATTCACAAGAGGAAATCACTTTGTATGCTTTACTAATTCAGAATGAATGACAGCTAGAAATGTCTAATAGATATTTGGAGCTGAAGGTCAAGTAATATATTATTGTAAAGGCATGTTCCTTGAGATTTGCGATGAAGTTTGATATATAGCCTTGATTCTGTTTTAATATACCTGTTTCTATAATGACTACCTGCATTAATTTGCTTTATGAATGGAAGAAATATACTCCAAGTAGTTTTGACGTGCTAATACTTAATCCTGCTAAACTACCTTCATCCTTGGTCTATATTAAATGTGTGAGGTTTTTGCTCAGTGATGCCAAGAAATTCTTGGATGTAAAACAGGCAAGGTCTGATGCAGAGAAAGGTGAAAGAGTACTTATCAGTAGATGATGCTATAAAAAACATACTTTTGTTGCCAGGTCTCTAATTAAATTACCTTTTATTGCCTTTTTTTGGATTTATTTCTCTTCTTTAAAGCTTTATCTTGCCTCATAAGCAAGATTTAAGATGTAAGGGTAGCTGTCCTTCAACTGCTCTCCAGCCAAACATTTCCTACAATCTCCAGCCTATTAAAGTTTAGAAAAATAAAATGGTGCTTAAATAGAACACAGAGTTGCCACAAAATAAAATTAATAACACAGTAGATTAGGATTTTCAAATTAACAATTTCTAGAAGCTTAAATCTCCTCAAAAATGAGGGTTTGGGACAGATACAGACTCTTGATATCTAAAGTATTGCTTGCATGCGTGTGTCTAACTAAGTGACACAAAAGACTAGTTCAAAACCTGCCCCACATATTAGTCCTCAGGGCATCCGTACACGTGAATGCTTTAATCCTTTAAATTCCCTAGGTATTTATAATTCTTGTTAAGTTCATGTCCAGGTTGCTCGATCTGCGAAACAGTGTGTCTGACACAGCAGCTTGTATGTAATATACTTGTTATGTTTCTCTCCCAGCTGCAATATCTACGAAGCTCAATCTGTTTTATGTTCACACCACATTTTATACAACCCATCAACAATCAGATTAACAGAGGACATAGTTCCATTATCACTTTCCATTTAAAAACATGGGGTGATACCAGTCATACTTTTCATCAAAACCCCCTAAATATAACCAGCAGCTTTCAACTGAGCAAGAATATTTCATTCAAAAGCATTTATCATTGTATGAGGCTTCTGTATGCTATATCCAACCTGCTGGGGCCTGCTGCATGAACAAAGTCAAATGCATACTCAGTAAAAATATGGAAAACCAGAAATATTAATTGATTTGGAGAGAAATAAGTAAGTTAGAGAATATTTAAAACTATGAGGGAGATTTTTCCTATTACAGTCTTGAAGCCTTTTACACAGAATTGATGTACAGCAGCTGGAAATGTCTGACGGTGATGGTTCTTTAAAAAAAAATTGTCAGCATTATTGGAGGATGTTTTTAGGTACTGCATAACATAATAAGGAAAGCATTTTAAATTCTGTCAAAGAAGTGAGGAATAGCTGAGAAGCAACAGGAGAATACTGGAACTTAGTGTGTTTTCTATTGGTTTAACAGAGAAGTTAATTTTACTTCATTTACTTCAGCAGAATCCTGTGCACCACAAGGGTTCTACCATGACTGATGTTTTAATAATGCAAAGGTGGCACCTAGTGTAGGCCATCCAATGAGGGATGCTAATATCTTTTTGGATCTGCTGTAATCATTGAGTGCTGTGTGGGAGTTTGGCAGCATGGACAGCACTGTCAGTCTTGTATAGTGTCAAGCCAAGAAGAAATTCAGAAATGTACCACCTTCCTGGAAAGAACATTACTGAGAAGAAAAACAATGTCAGGAAACAGTTTGTCAGCTCAGGCTGACCCATCGCAGACTAAAGAAGATGTTTTGAATCAAGCATCAAAAGAAGAAACATGTACCGTGTACATATGGATATTTCAAAATTTTAAGTTTCATCTTTAGTGGACAGATTTAGGGTTTGAAATGAACACTAAATATCTGGTTTCTACACATAGCGTTATCATATTTTACTGATCAGAAACTTATCTCAGGTGAGTTGTTGAGATATTTACTGAAATATTTGCTACGATATTCCTATGTTGCCTTAACTGCTGCACTGTGACAGCTTTTGGGTGTCATTAAACCATAAGACTGTTAAAGTAAGAATCAGTACAGGAAGTACTAATGCCTTAATTTAATTTAAAAAAAATATTACTTAATTTGGATCATTAGAGTCACAAGCAGTATTTTGTGCCATGCGAGCAAGAGCTACATGTGGACTAATTAATACTTTTGGGAATAGTCAGACTCATTTTAGACGACTGAGCATTATGGTAAAGAAGTAAAATGCCTCTAAAAATTAAATTAATTTCTTCTCTGGTATAAAATGCACAGAGACCCAGTGAGCATGACCCTTCACAATAAAATACCATAATACAGCAAAGAACAGTCAAGTACCATGACACCTGGCTTATTAGCTTTAAAACATAAATTAATCTGTTGGAAAATTAGGAATGCATTATGGGACATATGAAGGATTGCAAAAACCCAGAAGTTCCAAATACAAATCTAAAACCATTCAGTCTGGTGTGTTCCTTGCCTCACTAAATCAGGGAAAATGAGTTTTGTGAACAATCCACCAGATGGGAAAATTTTCAAATACCACAAAATGTTGATCAGATTTATTTGAAAAGCAAGCTGTAACCATATGCATATGGGAGGAAGTAAAATGGATTTTCAAATATACAGTCACTGCTGTCAAGCTTGCAGCTGTATGAATTTAATGCTGTATTGCTGTTTCTACTGTAGACTTTTGAGATTTCACTTACCTATTTGCCAACTAGTATGATTAATATTGATTCAGTATTACAAGCAATTAAATTCGAACACATAAACAATCTTTTTGCTGGCTTTTGACCAGACAGTACCACATATCTGATTTTTTTTGACAAGAGGGGTCTCTGAGACATATTAATATTGCAGCATCCAAAATATTTGTGCACAAACAGATCACACAGATACCATGGCATTTTTACAACTCTGGGATTTTTCATTTATAAATCTTCTCAGATTACAATAATTTATATTTATTCTACTACAGTAACATCAGTTAATCTACTGGAGTCAGAAGAGAATATATAGTTATGTCTGCTTGATAATGAGTACACGTTCTATTTTTGTTTTTTAACAATTTATTTGATCATTAGACTGGAAATCTAAACTAGAGATAAAAGGGATTTAAATATATGGTTTACTGCTATGGAAAGCAATCGAGTGACTCCTTAAATTTTTGTTTTACAGCTACTTTTTTATATCAGGTGATGAGATGCAATGTAATTTCTATTAATTAATTTATTTATTCAGTTGTTATTTTTATTTGTAATCTTTTTAATTATAAATTTTCAGAAGCCAGTGTTAATACTAGGTTAGGTAATTAAGCATTCATTTTTGTAATGTGTTTTTAAATGGTAGGAGTTTGGGTTATCAAAAAATCAAGTGATTTAAAAATATGTCCAATTAGGACCAAAAGTACCAGAAACTGTGGAAAACCTGGATACCAAAAAAACTTTTGTGCTCATGCAAAGAGAGCTGTTTAAATTCTCTTTCCTCTTTGACTGAGAGAAAGAAGTTTGTATCCAGTGTAGTGAATGCAGACATAAAATCATTCTCCTGAACTGTTAGAATATTAGGTTTACAAGGTACTTATCAAGTTGCTGTTATTTTGTTGATAGTCATTGACAGTCATTGTCAATATTCTGGTTTTTTTTAATTTTTACCTTTCAAGACATTTATTGCACTTCTGGTAGTTTTCTACATCCCTGACTTTGTTGAATCACAGTTGTATTGTTGCACTATGTTGAACTGGTTTTTATACACCAGCAACCTCTATCTAGTGGCTTGGAAATGACACAGTTCCTTCTAGTGTGGGTCTTCCATGTTGGATCTACATTGATTTTGTCCCAGACTGCAATGCTGACTCCATGCAGGATTTTGACTCCTTCAGCAACAAGCTCAGTCCTCAGGCACGCTGAGGCCTTTGGCAGCTCCTTCGTGTTATGGGAGACAGGTGGTGCCTGATCATGGTTCATATTGATTTCTCCTCCACCATCTATCTCAAGTTACTCAAGATACAGGTATATACAAATAAATTCCTCTTTTGGCCTACTAGTAGGGAAGTGATTTTGATTTGAAACAGAGAGGAAAAAGAAATGTAAAAAAGACCAAATAGAATTGTATGCTTTAATTTTTTTTCTCTCTTTCTCTTTTAATGCGGGCTGGGTCCAGGGGGTCTGACCCCCTGCTGCCGCAGAGGTTCTGGATAGTGAGGTCCTCGGAGGGATTGCTCTTGTCCTGGAGATCTCCAGCAGGCTCCCAGCTACCAGGCAATCCTAGCAAGCTCAGCCTGAAGTGATCAGGCAGTTCAGCTCTTAGTGATTTCAGCTCTCAGTGATTTCAGCTCTCAGTGATTTCAGCTCTCAGCCTGCTAGGATTTGCCGTGGCTGGCTCAGGGAAGAAGAGACGAGAAGGCCGTGTAGAGGTTCCACAGAATGGTTAAATGCAGGTTCCCTGAAGGGGTGTCCAGTGACGGCTCTTCCACAGAACTGGCAGAAGTAGGGGTTTTTATATGGTTAGTTAGGATTGGGAAACTAGCCAGTAGTTTTAGAGTCAGGGTGAAATAACGTATAGTCTTAGGACATCTGGAATGTAGCCAATAGTATTACAGAAAGATAAGAGAGGGTCTTAGGCTGAAAGCAGAGCCTAGTCCATGACTAGGCATTTCTCCAAGGAGGCCTAGTAGCAGGCTCTGTGATTGCAACACTCTTTCCCTCTCTTTTTCTCACTATTATTAAGTATTTCATGTTTTAATATTTTATTTCATTCACTTCTATAATTCTCTTTAGATGTAAGTTCACTGGAAAATAGCCACTGTTGAAAACTGGGCACAATCTACCAGAGGTTGACATTTCAATTAGCTGGAATATTTGGAATTGTTAAAATAAATTTTAAATACCATCAGGCTAGGTGGAATGATCCTGGTGTCTCATCCACTGGACTTTGAACTTAAATTTTCAAATGGTGGCTAGATGTAGCATTATTCCTTTTTTAAGATGAAAACTGCATAGAGTTTACTTAACCCAAGAACCAAAAGAATAAGTTGAAGTAAAAGGTGTCAGATATGTCAAAAGTATTTCTATGATGTGGAAAAAAAAAAAAAAGTAGGATATTATAAATTTTTACTTTGTCTTAAAAGAATCAGGTGTGAACCACAGATTTTGAAATGGATGGCTGTACTATGTGTCAGGATAATATTAAGCCAAATCTCTTATTTTCTGTCAGAAGACCTAATTATTCAAATTTATCCCTCCCGTGGCTGGGAAACTTATCTTTCTCTCTCCTTCTAAAATCCCCACCTTCACACAAGAGAGTTTCTGGAAGAAGTTTTCCCTCTCCCAGTTACAGAGAGGACAGCTGTTCCCAGTTCACTGTCCCCTCTCAATGGACCATGATCTACACAAGTGTGCAGAAACACAGACTTGAAATCTAAAATGAGATGATTTTTCCGTCTTTCTTGACCCATGCTGGCAGTCTTGCCAAAAAGCTCTACAGCAAGACAGCTGTACATTTCTACCAATGTACAAATTCTGCATATTTTCACAAATTCACAGCTTTGTCTGTCCTGTGAATTACTGCAATTATACTTCTGTTGATGAATATAAGTAAACTCTCCATTCACTTTTAAGGAGAATTTACTTTAAAGACCAATAGTTCTGTTGTAAAACTAGAAACGGTTCATTATCAGCTTCCTTGTGTAGTCTGAGCTGGTTCCAGATATATTATCACAGAGATTCTGAGATTATTGGGAAAGCTGTGCTTTTGTGACAGCTTCTCACTGAGCATTCATAACTAAGAGGTGTTGGTGCACTGTTGTGCTCAGATTCTTCTAAGAGAGTTGACTTCTAAAAGTAGAATTCATTTCAGAACAGGCAAATTTTGCGTGCAATAACATACACTTTGAATTTTCAGAGCAGAGATAAATGATTTACTTTGTCATGAATAACTCTTAGAATTTTATCCCAAGGATTAGCATATAGAATCACAGAATCATTAAGACTGGACAAGACCTCTAAGATCATTGTGTCCAACCTTTGACCAAATGCCATCATGCCAACTAAACCACAGCACTGTCATGTCTAGTCATTTCTTGAACACTTCCAGAGATATTAATGCATTTTCTATGAGTTTCAAAACTCTTAAATAAGAGAGAATATTTTTTAGAATTAATTCTAATCTAGGATATGCTAATCAGAAAGAAATGGTTGAAAAGTCTACCTTGCATTCTCAGATTCTGAGGGGGGAAAAGGTCTTTCCTTCTCCACATTTTTAATGTTTTTTTCTTTAAAATGTTTTTTAAATATCTTAGAATATCAACTATATTCTCTCTAGGAAAAAAAAAGGGAAGAAAAAGAAAAGAATGTTTTTAACGACAATGACATAAATCAGATGCATCTTTTTCTGTGGCTTTCATTACATGTTTCAATGTCATGATATGTGCAGTAATTTATCCAACAAAACCATGCTGTTAGTTTTATATCCATGGACACATGCAGAGGGATGATAGTGAAAGCTTTAAAGGCAAATTGTTACATAGTGTGAAGATCAGCAGTGGAAGCAAGTGTTTAAAATTATACTGGGCAGGACAAATTTTAATGTATCTCTGATATGTTTGCATTCCGTCAGATTAAAGCCAGATTTCCATACTGTTACTGACTTGGCTTCTAGAGTTTGTACAAGAACCTCTTCAGTTTTAAGGAGTTCACAACTACTAAGACAATTGTAAAATATGAGCCCCTGAGCATGGCATCAGTGTCTCCTATTCAGTTCCTCCAGTTTGATTCTATTTTACATTAGGCACTTGGGGCATAGCACAGAAAGCCAATTTGTTACAGCATATGTGAAACAGAAGAAGGGAGAAGTGTGAGAAGCCAGAACTCCAGATTATACTCTGATTGCTTTTTCTGACACTGTTAAATAAAGAAAAGTGACATACTGTCATTCTCCAGGTAGGAATGAATGCAGCCTGTGTCATGGGCTTATTGCTATTGAAGTGTATGTGGAACCTTGATGGGAGATTTGGAAGGACACGGGCTCATGATGCTCTGGTCAGACTGCCAGAAGCCAGAGATATTGAGACACTTCTCTTTTTTTTTTATTTTTCTTGTAAGGTCAATCTCCTTGAGATTACTCTTCCATCTGGTCGTACGTCTGCCTTATTCCCTGGCTCTGCACTAAGGCAGCTGTTGGCAACTCTAACGTGACAAAACCCCCCCTAAGTCATCAAAGTCCCAAACTTGCCTTCTGGAACACATAAAAAAGGAGAGATTAGTAGCAGCACCAGCTTCTGTTTTCCAAAGAGGAAAGTAGGTTGACAATAAAGCTCATTCATATCTGCCTTTAAAGGTTTGGCTATTCTTTGCCTTATTAAGTAATCAACATTTCAAGCCTCTTAAGTCCCAGGCTGAAAGACTGATTAGATATTAACCTAACTGCACAGTTTGCTCTAATTTAGATTTATGACTATGTCAGTTTAAGGAATGAATCTCTCATATCAGACACAGAAGTATTCATTTCGTTGTTCCTGTGGAATACAATGTTTCATTCACTGGCAAAATTCCCAGACCTTCAATATGATGGGAATAAATTATGTACGTTTACATGGCACATTTGTGAATTCTTAATTACAGAATCGTAACCAAGCTCTGAATAGTGGCACTATATGCAGGGAGAAAAAATAATAAATTAATTAGCACCTATAAATGCAATGTTGAGAAGTACTGATAGATTTGTGCTTGCTTTTAATTTTCTTCCATTGTGTTAGAAAGCCCTTTAACCTTTGAGCATTGATTAGGAGCAAAGAGTGAATAAGTTCTGGTTGCTTTAGAAACAAACTTTTCATTTTAAGAATATATTACTCCAGCTTATCTAAAGGTGTTAAAGCAAAAAACCAAAACCACAAACAAACAAAAAAACCAACTACAAAAAAGCAATATAAAATAACACTATCTAGTCAAAGTTAAGGCTAAATATTTTTGCCCTCTTGGGATTACTGTTATACTACACAAGCAATTAATTTACTGAACTCTTCTTACAGCTCTCATGACTGTTATTTCTTACATTTCAGAAAGAGAAAAAAAATATTCCTCCATATATTGCTATATAGTGCTACAGAGCACCACTTAATTATCTTTAAATTTCTATTTATCACGATCAAAAGAAAAATTTTCTTCATAGTTTCAGCTCAGTGAAAGAATCTGAATTTAAGTATGGGTGAATTTAAACACCCATTGACAGTTTTAATTTTAATGCATCTTAGATTGTGCATATTTTGGCAGTAGATGTTTGTGGATTCATGTGTATATATGCTGTTATAAAGAAGATATAAAAGAATATAAAAAGAAGACTGAAATATAAAAGAAGAATTGAAGCTTTTTATTATCAGAATATTGCCAAAAAATGAATTTACCTACTCACTGTGTACCATAAAAATGGGAAAAAAAGGCTACTACCTTTTAAAGTGCCTTATCGCTGTCACCCTCCTGCTCCTTTTCAAGGTCATCCCAAGCTGGAACATGACTAACCTGAGAACTTGAGCACCTCAAGCAAAATCTGGGTTGAGAGTTGCCGTACAGGTCCATGAAAAGATAAGATGTCTACTATGTCTTTCAGTGTGAGTAAAGAGTGTCAAAGTGGAAAGTTGTACATGTTGTACCAAGCTGTAACCTGCACCTTGCTATAGCAGTTATTGCCATTTGATTGTGCAGCTGCTGTGTGTCACCTTTAGGAGAGAGTCACTAGGGAAGATAGGGATCAGGTGAAAAAATTACTGGTAGAGATTTATCCCTTGATCCCCAAGGCAAGAGCCAAACCTGGAATACCATTCAGCATAGACACAAGCAGCAAGCCTTAGATTGCTTTAGAAGACTCGTCCCAGCCCCTTCCCACCATAACTCTAGACCGTCCAACTCAGCCCTGGCCATAAAACTTGGCTGAGCCACAGGCTAGGGTACCCACTTACTCCAGCGATAAATTATTTCTTGGAAGATAACCTAAATTCCATGGATGCCCTGGGAAAATTTTTCGCAGACCCCTATGACAACAACTCTAAAATTTTGTTTCTTTCAGCCTTAGTTCACATATAATTCACAGTCAAGGAACGCATCTCTTCACCACTAGAAATCCTCAGCACAGAGAAATTTTATACCCCTTCATTTCCCTTGAGAGCCTGTTTACAGTTCTACTCCAGTTATGCCCTGGGCTTTCTTGTCTCTCAAATCTAATTCTTGTCAAATCCGTGTACAGAGGACAATTTAGGTATTAATATTTGGAAAAAAAACAGGTAAAGTGGTCAGTACCTTGTAGTTGTTATCTTCTCCTTTCCATCTTCATTCCACAAGTAACACTACCTCTTCTTTTTTTCCACATGATTGAGATCATTCAGTGAAAACCCACTGCAGGCTTCTCTGCAGGCCACAAGTAAACCACAAATAAACAGTTTGTCTAAGTGTTTGAAGAAAAATATATGTACATGGAAATTTGTTACTGTTGCACTGCATTCTATTGCAGATGTAGGTCATGGAACATCTTTATTAAGACAGAACAAAAAGAAAGTATTTTCAAAATGTAAATGGTGGTGATGAAGCCCACTGTCCCCAAAGTAAAAGAAAGCTTTGTTGCTTGATATTTCAAAGTACAAATGTCTGCTACTTAGTTGGTAAACTGAGAAAACTAATGTGTAGAGAAAACATTTACAGCTGTGTCTGCAAAAATTTGCATTGCCTTTTAAATTTCAGTTTATACTTTAGAAAACCAGCTATTATCCTAATATTAATAAAGGTGACAACCATCAAAGTACAGAGAGATAAATACGTGCAATTCAACACTCCTCATGAAAATTACAGGGAAATTAAAGAACACAAAAAAATTATTGAGGTGCTTTAAGGACAGACAAATGAAGAACTACTGAAAAAAAATGTATTTAAATCTTCACAAAATGAGGATTTAGACTGATGTATAGAAGTGTTTATGTATTAAGAAGGTGTAAATATCAAATGAAAGCATGGATTGGTGTTAAGAATCACAAAAGAGCATAATTAAGTGCTACAGAAGTGAAGAATGAAGTGACAGAACAGAAGTAAAATTAGCCTAAACATTCAAAGAAAATCTGTAAAGCACAGTGCTTTGAAAGATGCAGTGATACTTGTTAAAAATGAAACTTTGGAATAATTTTTCAAAATTAAACTTGGAACAAGTTTGGAAGTTAAATTGTAGGGAGCTCTCTTCTATTGCAGAGGATTGGGCTGGACTGCAATTATTGTTCTTCAAGAGCTTTTGAACTAATAATTCTTTTAGGAAATTGACAGCAAAATTAAAACTAGGAATTAAAGAGAAATTGTAAAAAGAATAAAAGGACAAGGCAATATTCATTTGCGAACCCCTATGTGTTCAATAAAGTGGTATGTAGCCAAAAAAGCACAGGAAAAAAAAAAAAAAAAGCTTTCAGGTGTACTACGGAAATAGATAGTGCACACTGTATTAAAACACAAGTTTAGTTTGTTGGAGCAGTGGATAATGGGTAGGATAAATTCATGCTGGACTTGCTGTAAGCTCTGCACTGAGATGTTTCAGCTTTCACAAGGCTTAGCTCATGCAATGCCATAATCTCTACTAGAGCTGCTCTCACTTGGAAAGTATAAAATCTATTCCCTCTTCTTCCAAATTATCCAGGTAATAATTCATCCATATAATAAAAATCCACCTTCTCAAACCTGGTATATTTGCACAAACATAGGGGCACTGGCTCACCTTTTAGACAGGCTAACATTACTTATTGCTATTTCCTTTTCTTCCACATCCTAAATAATTTATTTAAAAAGTATTAAAAGTATCATGAAATTATCTTCATTATGTTTTGAATTTCAGCTAAAGAACACAAGAGTAGACATTACTTAGCAAATATCTAGATGGGAGCTTGCAAAGATAGCCAAGCTAAGAAATTACATCACTAAAAATACCACAGTGGTGTATCAGAACACATCAGATGGTAATTATTAACTTTCTGACTTGTGCAGTAAGTACCAGGAAACAAAACAAAACAACAACATTCATAATATGACTGCTTCATATTTTTTTCTGATTTTTAAGAGTATAGTAAATTCTCGAAGTAAGAATGAAGAACTGGATAAAACATTTTTCTTTTTGAAATGTTGGCTCATGTATGCCCAGCTCTCAGAGACATTAATTCATTGTTTTGGGTCACAGAACTCACCTGTGGCTGCTGCTTCTACAAACAGAAGCGGGGCAGAGCTGGGAGCCACAAATAAGTGGCACAAGTGACCTTCTGTTGAAGGCCCTGAGCACAAGTTACACTTCTGGATGATAAATTAGGTCTCAGCTTATAAATCTCTATTCTCTGTGCATGCATAAGCCCAGCAGTGCAGATGTTTTGTGTGACGCTCTAGGTAAGAACTGTCCCAGTTTTGAGGAGTTGCCTGTGTTTGTTTGGGTTCTTTCAAGCTGTGAACTAGGTCATGGTTCCTCTGGGACCACTATGTAAGGTAACAATGGTCAGAAACCAAGATATGGTGGGGACAATGAGAAATGGTCTAATGTTTTAAAAATCTAAAAAAACACATGCAGAAACAATTTACCTCAGTAATTCTGACATCAAGCCATGTGAAATCAACTGGGCTAAGTGATCTGCTGATTCTGTTGAATGCTAAGATATTGTGATTAATTTCTAGAACATGTTCAATTATTCGTCATTGATGTGAACTCCAATTTTAAAAATGATTAATCATTGAGAAACAAAGACATACTGACTTTGAATTAAATGTGAAAAATAATTTAGGTAGTCTTGAAAAATTGACAGAAGTTGTGTAATGGTTTAATATCAGGTATTCATTATTGTTTTTCTTTATGTTTTGTTGTTTATATTGATGCTTTAATGTTTGTGACTTTTACTACGTCTTTTAACATTGTTCCTATTGTAAAATGTCAATAGCACAATTTTTAAAGATGTAAAACTAAACATGTTGAATTTTAAGAGTCCTGGACTTTTAAAAATAAATTTAAAATAAATTTAAAAATTACTGGAGGGATATAGCTCAATTTTCCTGTAATAAATTATTCTCTTAGCTATCTAAGGAATAAAGTTTATGCAAAATGTGTTCAACTGCTGTTACTGCATATCTTTCTATAATATATTTATCACTCCAGCTGGTATGGACTAATCAGCACAAAGTATCAATCTCAGTGTTAAATCATCTAATCATAAAATGGTTTGGGTTCAAAGAGACTTTAGAGATCATTTAGTTCCAGTCTCCCTGGCACAGGCAGGGACACCTTCCATGACCACGTTTGACCAGGTTGCCCAAAGCCCTATCCAAAATAACCTTGAACACTTCCAAGGATGAGCCAGCAACAACTTCCCTGGGAAGTCTGTTCCAGTGCCTCATCCACCCTCACAGTAAAAAATTTCTTCCTAATATCTGAACTAAACCTACTCTCAGTTTAAAGCTCTCACATCTTGTCCTGTCACTACACGTCCTTATAAAAAGTCCCTCTCTGGCTTTCTTGTTGGCTTTCTTTAAGGTATGGGAAGGCTGCTATAAGATCTCCCTGGACTCTTCCCTTCTCCTGGTTAACAACCACAGCTCTCTCAGCCTGTCTACACAGGAGAGGTGCTCCTGCCATCTGCTAATCTTCATGGTCCTCCTCTGGACCTGCTCTGCATGATCCTGCTGATTGTGAAGCCTGTTTTAGATGCAAACATCTTTAAACAATAGTGTTTACTATTTCATGTCTAAAAATTCATCAAAGTATACAAAAGTACATTCTTCATTCTTCTACTTCATTCTTGTTTTGCTTCATAAAAGGACCTAATTCTCTTTCCCTTGAACTCTGCAACATTATAACATCAACCTCAAGGAGGTCTGAATAACTAAGTGCATGGAAAAATTTTACATAATTGAAGAGAAGCAAGCCTAACTGAAGGTAGAAAAATTGCTTTTCATATATAGAATAAAAAAATTTAGTGAGGTTTTAGTTACAAATGTTTTGAGCTTGCTATCAATGGAATGGTATAATGAATTCCTATCCAAAAGTTTCAAAAGTTTTTCTACAACCCTTTTAGGTTCCCTTTCTTTTTAAATAATAAAAATTAAAATGCTGAAGGTTTTCACTGATCTATTTAGTGCATGATTTTGATTATAATTTAATTACTTAGCATTCATTCTCCATACTTTTTTTCAGCAGAAACTTTACCAGGTAGAAATGTTAAACCTCAGTTGATGGCATACCACAAGTGTCTTCAAAGATATCTGACATATTTTAGTGTTGGCAGTATTTCAGGACTCAGAACTTTGTATCCCTGCAGTAGTCATTAGGAATGGGCAGGCTCATTTCATTGATTGCACTGTGAGAAGGCTGTTCAGGTTCAGATGGAGCAGAAAGGTTAGTGGAATACCTGTTAAATGCTTCAGTGGTCTGTGGCAAATCTCCAGTCATGCTCTTATCACAGCCGATGAATTTAATTTTTAAAAGGTGCTAAAACTGAGTACATCCCTCTACTTTTCAAGGCTGTGGAAGCAATTGAATATATACAAAATGATAATTTAGATAATAGCAATGTCTTTGCTTTTATATGAAAATTATCGTTGCATGGAACCAGCCAGGGAAGAATTCTTTGCCCTACCAAAAACTTTCAACAATATTTTTTCTTTGATTTTAATGTATGAAACTCTGCCAAAAAAAAATATTTCTATGTATATTCTGGGCTGTGGTAGACAAGTCACATTCTATAAGTGGATGTCATAAAATGACAAATTCATATATGAAAATAAGTCACCAGCTGTGAAACTATGGACATGAATGCCCAGTCATTTATACTTAAATATTCACACTGTAGTCTAAAATTATCTGTTGCCCATATAATAGCATTATTATTTTCACTGAATTTCATGAAACAGATTGTCATTTTCCATTATCAGGCTTGCTTATTTTAGCCCTATTCAACTCTTTTGCCTCTGGTTCCAATAATAAAACCTTTTAGAATGTTTCTTTTGTTTTTTCAGAAATTACACATTNAACTAATATTGAAATAATTTTACCGACTATAGTTGCTGCCTGCTAGAAGTCGTTGTCTGTTTAATGCCTTCAGTCAGACTTGAGACAAGTCATACCTTTAAACTGAGAGCTGAGCAGGAAATAGGCTTTCTGATTTGCTGGCAGTTAACATATCTCAGGAAAAGGATTATTTAAAAATCATTTTGGGTTGTATGCAAACAAAATGCACTGAACATTAAAGTTGAAATGGTTTGATGAAATATGAAATAGTTCGGTTTTCATATTTTAATTAAAAGACACATCAACACAGTGACTAGCGAAACAAGAAAACAAGATTTTTCTGGTATATTGAATTGAGCCAATTCAGTTTTGAGATTCATTTTTATTTGATTGACTTATCAACATGAACAAAACATTGCATGTAAACAAATTTATAAAATCCTTAATTGTTTGAAAGGACTATACATGGTGGATTTGCCTGCAATTGTTAAATATTTTCACCCAGGTCTAGTTCTAGCTGTAACTTTCATCCCCATAGGAATGAATTTTCAAAATCCTTTAAATATTCAACTGGAATATGTGTTCTAAAGTGGATTTGCATATAGTAGCGAGGATAGAATTTAAGTACAATGTAAATCACAAAAGTATTTCGCTATTCCCATTGCACCTCTGAAAGGAAATCCACAGAATATTTTGAGCTTTGTGAAGTGTTTTGTGTTTGTTTAAATGCTAGTGGTAAGTAGGTGATTACAGTCAGATTTTCCTAATTTTAAGGTCATTTCAAAGTGTTATGTATAATTGCAAAAGATCGAAAAATCCGTAGAGCTTCTGTGTGATTAATCTCAATCAATGAAAGAGCATTTATCTTTAGCATCCTACCAGTAAAGTGCAAGTTTCTTGCTTCCCATTTGAGCTCTCCTCTGGAATGAATGGGACTAAATATAAAGGGAGGTTTGGAGCTGATATACAACACTTTTAGGATCTATAAATACCAATGAAACTCAGACAAATACCAAAGAAACTAGGGACCTCCCTGGCCTACTTAAAGATAGGCCACTAATTTCTCACCTGAGTGGGAATTAAAATTTCAATTGAAGACCGGCTATCCAAAGTATTCTTTTCTTGTTTACCTTCCCACTGCTTTCAGTGATATCCAGCCTTGGTGATGAAGTGTCACAATTAAGAAGTGTGATTAAAACTTAATATCAGTCTTCCTATGTATATCCCTACATATTAGAATATGATGCAAACAAAACTCTATTGACTGATCCAAGAATAAAGAAGTAAATGTTTGGCCTCAATGTTTGCTTCTATGTAATATTAGTCATTAATAGCATGTTAAAAGTTCTTTAACTTCTAATTACATTGATAACAGTGTATTTTTTAAACCTTGGAAAATTTTTAACTTTGAATGATCCTTTTTAACACTGGCAGAGGAGAAAATATGATGGGAATATTAGTTACTGGTTTTTGTGCAGCATTGAGTTCTAAGAGGCATAATGAGCTATCATGAAGCCTTTGTAATGGATTTTAGCATGTGTTATTGATGGCAAATCAATAAAAACCCAAAACATTCAGTTGACTAAGCAATTGACATTTTACAAGTGTTCAAGCATAGATTTGTTACAATCATCATTTGTCTTCTAGAATTAGACCCTAGAATGTTAGTGTTTGAGAGCAAACTAGAACAAAACAAAACTTCATAGCACATTTCATCAAAATTTCAAAGAGAAACATGGGGCGTTTTGTGATTATACAGCTTTAGAAAATGTAAGAGATGGAGAAATAATGTGATCATGGTACCAACAGGGAAAAAATATCACATGCAAATTAATTGAGGAAAATTCTCAGTGATTCAAGAAAATAGGCCTTTAGCTTTGATGGTTTGGATCTTAGACCAGGTAAGATAAAAAGGAAGCTGACACCATCAACTGGGTGCAATTCCATAACATGCTAAGAAGTACTTTGAGTGAGATGGATGGTGCTTTACAGAAAAAAATTTTACCAAGGATTGAAAATTTAGTTGAATCAAAGCACATTCTAAGCAGCTTAATGTAACAGATATAATACTAAATGAGAGGGATAACATCAGAGTAGTCTGGTTGGTTGGACACTTGCCTGAAAAGAATGGAATCTGGATTCCTCTTCCTGATTTAAATTTAATTAGGGAAGCAGTGATTAAGTGTCAAAGCACTCTAGATCTTTCAACTTCTATGAAATTATTAATTTGATCCAAAAGTTTGACCTCACTTAGCTGTAATTGTTCAGTTGTTTGGGTTTTCTTAGTTTCTGGCAAACATTTTGTAAATTATCTTAGCAGTAAGCTTTATTTCTTCACAAACCTCCTAATTTCTTTTTTTAATATAAGCGAATGATGATTAAAGTACAAAGCTGACCTGGCAAAAATAAGCAAGGTATCCAGGTAAAATTTCAAATTTGACCTTAAAACTATGGATTTAACAGCTAAAGGAATATTGTCTATACTAAAAAATTAGTTTCGAAAACTAACAGAAAATGCTTGGGACACATATCAAATAAAAACCAAACATAAAATCTGAGGCAATGATGGTAAGATAATACTCATCACTGTAAAGTCAATCTGTCATGATGGCAGTCGATTAGTCATGGTGTTTTTATTCACTAGCCAAATCTTATCTGAAAAAAAAAAGTGAATTTATAGTTACTCAGATTTGTGCAAGTTTTCAGGAAGCTGAGTTTGAAGAGTCAAAATACTTAGAAAGAATAGAGAGAAACTGACGTAGTAATTTGAACTGATTTTCTGTTCACAAGCAATATCTGAAATATAATCAAGAGAAAAAGTCTTGAAAAGAAAAACAAGCTAATTCTTAGAAAAATAAACAAAAACTCCTCAAACATTTTTTGCTTATTCTTAAGGAACAGAAATAATATCACAGAAGTAATGTAGACTTATAAATGAACTATGATTTTAATTTTAAATTTCTGTTTATAATTCCACAATACCATCAAGCACAAAATCACAAAGGGGTAAAATATGTGAATTCTGCAGTCCCAATTTCTTAATCTGCGCAGACAAATTTTGTCTATTCAAACACAAGTGAAGACATATATCTGTTCTTCTTTGTGGCAGCCAAATAACTCAGGCTATAAAAATGATTGGTTACATCCTGGCTTTCTGTCTTTCCTGTCAATCTCTTAGGTTTCTTTACAAGTGTTCAGCATAGATGTGATCAAAATTATCTTTGACTGCTGAGAGGAATTATTTTAAATTTGATGATTAATGTCTGTATTCATTTGAATTTGTTTGTTTGGTAATAACACCAAGGCTGGAAAAAAGATTTTAAAAATCCCCACAGGAACCTACCTTATTTTTCTATATATGAAATATTTTTTTTTTAATTCCAAAATATCAGGTCAATAAAGCTGTATTTTTTTTTAATTGGACACTGGGCATGGATAATCAATCATTTCTTCCTCTTATATAAGGACAAACTGTATATCCGACACGCACACACATCCATTTCCAAATTTCAAAGAATACAGAAGTAATAATATTGTAAAAGTCTAAATGGTGGAATTCCCATTTACATAGAAAATGCACACTTATAGCCGATCAGTAATATTTTAAAATATATTTGCATTTAATAACAACATGAAGCAGACTGGCACGCAGAGGTATTTTTGAAAGTTTCTGGTTTTGTTAGATCTATTAAACAGCTCATCTAATATCTAACTTGCTGTGTTAGATCATGGAATCACAGAACGGTTTAGGTTCAATGGCACCTTAAAGATCATGTCATTTCAACTCCTCTGCCATGGGCAGGAACACCTTCCACTAGACCAGCTTGCTTGAAGACCCAGCCAGCCTGGCATGGGGCAGCCGCAGCTTCTCTGACCAACCTGTTCCAGTGCCTCAATGACAATCATACAGTAAATTTCTTCCTACTTTCTAATCTAAGTATATTCTCTTTCATGTTAATCTATCATCCATTGTCCATCATTACATACACTTGTGAAAAGACTCCCTTCAGCTTTCTCGTACATTCCCCTCTAGATAGGAAGGCTGCTGTAAATTCTCCCTCAAGTCTTCCCTTCTCCCAGCTGAACAACCCCAACTCTCTCAATCTGTCCTCAGGGGAGACGTGCTCCAGCCCTTCTCAGGAGGACTTGCTCCAGCAAATCTTTTTTTGTGCTGGGAACCCCCGATCTGGATGCAGCACTGCAGGTGGGGTGTCACCAGAGTGGAGCACAGGAGCAGAATTCCCTCCCTCACTCTGCTGCCCACGCTGCTTTGGATGCAGCCCAGGACACATACGGTTGCCTTTCAGCAAGTTCATGTTGGTGTCTCATGTTGAGCTTCTCATCAATCAACATCAACACCCCCACTATATTAATTAGTAATAATTCAATAGTTAATATCTTTCACATTTCAGAGTTCACGTCAGAAATATGTATGTATAAATTAAGCTGACTTTAACAAAGTACTTGCTCTCCTAGAGCTTTTCTGCATATATGAGAATGACACTTTATCAGTGAATGGAATGGTATCACTGCAGATACTGCAGTCAATTCAGCAAGTATTTTCCCAGCTAAAGATTTTGACATACATAACATATATGTTATCCAAAGACATTTAGACCTCTGAACTACAGACAGGGGTTGCAAAGTAATCTTAGGGGAAAAAATGTAGAAAGTAACTCTCTGTCTTTCTGGGGAGTATTTGCACTGTTAACTTATATTTACCACTAAATCAGCTTCTGTAATGCTTGTTCCAATGACTCAATGTATCATCTGGACACAGCTCCCAGTAGCATGCTAAAAATATCCAGCTCTTGAATAGGACTTTCTTCTAAAATTTACTGTTCACCAAGCCAGGGCTGTAACATATTGCCAGAAGTGAGAACAGCATGTGTTACTTGAAGGTTAACTAGTCTTCAACTTCAGCCTCTGAACTGTGGGTGATATTGGCAAAGTGTGTTAAGGTCAAATCCCTCTCCTAAAACCATATTTGAAAACGTTTGTTGTGACACAGGTCTTTAAGGAACAGCTATTCATCTGTGTCCTTAGAGCTAGGCAATGTGTTAGTAAGACAGGAATTGAAGTTGCAAGATAAGTGCTGCAGCATAAATAGCAGTTAAAACAAGGATAAAAAGCCTTTTCTGTTCACTGTTTATTATAAATCTCACATTGATATCTTTCTTTTGTATGAGTTTGACTAAATCTTTCAAGTGTGTGAGTTTTTTTAATTTGGGAAGAAATGAGGGGTACTATTCTTGTTAATCACCCTTTCTGTTTTTACAGGAGGCATATTAATTATAACTAGGATCATCACAGCATATCTCTGCAGCTGGAACTACAGAAAGCTAGTCTCACAAAAGTCTGGGATCATTTGAACTGTCTGACCCAAGTCAGTGATCATTTGAAGTGCCTGAATCTCTTCACTTATTAGTTGGGCACCTGTGGCTTCCAGTAGTACGTACGTCTCATCCAGGAAATGCTTACTAACCACCTTTTACTATAGCTCGTTTTTTTGGGGGGCAGAAGGAGGTGTTGTGGTTTGGGTTTTTTTTGTTGAATTTTACATCTCTGCCTGCCCATAAGGTAAATTAGATGAGCTTTTATTTTTCTTCTTGAAAAAAAAAGAGAATTTGGTTTATTCCTGATCCAACAACAAGTAAAGTAAATATTCCTCATACTTTATGAATAAAAAATCAAGCCAATACTGTTTAAGATATATTCTCCATTAATATGGAAAAAAAAATAAAAGGAAAAAGAAACAATAGAAATATATGAAATAGTATGTGCTATGTAACTTGAGGATTTTTGTTATTGCCAAAATTCTGAATTTATTGCAATTCCTTCAAAGATAATTTTAGCATACATTTTACACCCAATGAAAGAAATATTGATCAGTATGTTTCCACTCCCTAGATCATGAGCAAGTACCTCAAAATAGCTTGTTTCTTTCAGAAACTGCAATATTCAAGCTGTCATTTGTGAAGTACTATATAAAAGTATATCACATAGGAACAAAATGCTGCTACATCTGTGGGAAAGCTATAAGTTACTGGAAATGTCCTTCCAAGCACACTTTTGAGAATAAAAAGCACCTTGCTCTCCTTTCTTCAAGCAGAATAACTGTGTAGCTCAGTAAAACTTCACACATATGTGTGTGCAACAGCTGACCATAAAATGTGGTTATTCTGTCAGAGACAGACCCAGCCCTCTCAGACGGCCTGAGTGTATTTGATCTTTTGAATAAAGGTTTAGTGGTTCACAGCCATAATTCACACAAACAAGTATTTGTTGGCATAAATTTGTCATTATGTTACTGAACTTCCCATTGAACAAGTGAATTATAGCTTTATTTGCTTCCAGTACAGAGCTGATAATAGTCATGCTAGAGGAAACTCTTCATCTGGATCAATTTATTTCTTTAAAGCAGGAGGAAGTTTGGTCTGTCCGTATTCCAAGATGAGTGAAAAGCACATGATGTTTTGCTGCCAGCTGTGCACAATCACCCTTCAGGGCAACCAGACTCCCGTGCGTTAACTGGTCTACATCAGCTAAAAGGTCATTGCAGAATTCAGCTGATACAATAAAGTTGTAAGAAAACTTAATTTCCAGAGGCCGAAATTAAATCTGCCTCTATTGTTTTGCATGTATATGATATTTCATATTTTAAAATTGTGAAGTCACTGGGAAGTAGAAAACTTCTAGGTTAGACTGGAAAATGTGGAAAAACAGTGTTACAACAGCAGTTCTCATCAGTGAGCAGATCAGAGGTTTTTGCAGAGTGTTAGTAAGATGCCCTGAACAATTGAAAACTTTTATATCAGATGACGCAGAATTGCAGACAGAATCTGGTACAAAGGGTGTCTGTAGCCTGTTCTACAAAATGTAACTTTTGACAACTGCGCTGTCTTTACATAGTGTTGATTTAGCTGTTCGTCTTTGACCATTGCTTTTATTTTAACCATATGGAAATCGTAAAGATTTATTTTATTTTATGGCGGTAAAAAATAGCCAGGACACATCACAACTTTCTGGCATGTAATTGTGAATTTGTAAGTAATGTATTCATTGGGAAACTACAACTTCCTTATTTCTGTCAACCTTGCATCATAAAATTTTGGTTTTTTGAGCTTTTCCTGGAATTTAAGTGCTTTGCAGGTTCTTATTCCATAAAACCCTCCATCATTCTTTCACCAGCTTCCAGAAGTTTAGGATTTTATTTGGAAGCCTCCTTTTCAAGTAGCAGTTAGATCCTGTCTATTCTGTATTATAAAAGCCAACATTATCAGAGCCTAAGGTGGTGTGATTGCAGGCAGAAGCTGTTTAATACTGAAGTCTGAAAGCAAAGATGTCTTTAGATTTTATATTGCCTCATATGTGACCACGGATAAGGTATTTTTTAGCAGGGATTTGCATTAATAAAAATTAAAGCTTAAAGATTTCACTTCAAAGGGAAATGTCAGTGAAAGCATATCCTCTCATAGTTGCTTTGGTAGCAGAATATTAACATCACTAATGTAAAAGTTTATATAGCTAGAGGCTGCAGTCTCTGTCTCTCAGTAGAGAAAAAATAGTTCTTAGGCCACATCAGTTAAAATACAGAGAAAAAAAATGAGGAGTGTCTTTTTCTCAGGAGCAGTAAATACAGAGTACAATTATTTTCAAACTGATATATCTATTATTTAAAATGTTTAATTTTTAATGTATTAATTCCAGACAGGCATTGACATAGAAATAAATATATTAGTCATTATGTGTTAGCTTTTTCAAGCTTTACTGGTGCTAAGTATTATTTTGTGCTACATATACAGTCATTGATTTTAGAAAAACAACTCTACAGTATAAGTCACTGCTTGAAGGACAGAAAAATGTGTGTGAAGTACAACCTATCAAATACAATTACACAGTAAAATGGATTATTTCATTGATACTAGTCCACAGGAACATCCAATTTGCAAATGTTTAGTGAAGAGATTTTTGAACACAGAAGGTCCCTTTTACTTGAAAGGAAGAAAAATGGATTGTCAGGTTTTTTTGAATAAAGCATAGGGAGAAGATATGTGTATTTGTGTTCTTACCGTCACAAATAATTGAGGGATTTCAGTTCCTTTATTGTAAGAAATATAAGTAAATAAAACTATCATTCACTTACTAAATGGAAGCTCAGTAACGTGAATTGTCAGCCAGGCATTGCTCAAACATTCAACACATTCATTAGTCTTCTGAAATCTTGAAAATTGTTATTAAAAAGTCTGATGCTTTTAAGAGTATCATTTGGAGATTTTGTGTACATGTTCAGCAGGACATGTTTTTTTGGTATTGGATGATTTCTGTGCCTGGGTGGATTTGCCTGTGATTAGGGGTTACATGAAGAATATATAACACTAAATGAGATGGAAACTGCAAGTTGGCAGGCTAAACCACTGGCCTGTAGAAATCACCATTTTCCAAAAATTGTTATATGTGAGACTTTCCTGCCTCTTCTAAGTGGTTTTAAAGAATTATTTCTACAGTTATATTTTACAAGATCTAATGGTGAAGCCCAAAAAACGAACAGAGAAGCCCAAGTAGGATTTTTATAACAATTCAGCTATTTGTGCCTAAAACTTTTAATATCAAAAGGCTTTGCCCAGCAACCATTGAGAAAGAATATTTGATTTCATATAGTTAATTTTTATCACCAAATTTTCTCAGGTTTCCATGGTCATCCTCCAGAATAGTTTTTTATTGAGTTGCCAAAGTATTACCTCATGCCTAAAATATGCAAACAAATCCAGAAAGAAGACAATAGTATATTTGTGATTCCCCTTACCCTCTTCTGTACAGTGATTTAATCGCCCACTCAGCTATTTGGAAAATCTCACTCAGTTCCTTTTCTCCCCTGAGAGGATTTGGTCTAGTAATTACAGAATAAGTGCAATGTATGTGTTGGAATGAAAAGAGTGATCAGTACCCAAGAGTTACCTTTTCTAGGAAAGATTCCTAAGCATCATGGCAGAGATACAGAGTGCCTTTTCATTTTACCTTTTTTTTTTTTTTTTTTAATAATTTGACACAACTTCAGCAGGAGAGATCCTGATTTCTGTGTAAATCATTTACTTGTTGAACCTATTATAAGGTTAATAAAAGTTCTCTGACTTATAAGGCATGAATAAAATTTCATTCAGTTTTTATTTTACAGAATATAGATGAAGGATTTGAATCTTGTTTCTTTTTGTGTATTATTCAATACTTAGTCTAATAACTTGGTATAATGTAGATAGATATTAATATGATGGCATAACAACAGCTCCTTAACAAACACACTCTTAGGAGTGTGCTCCATCCGTAAGCCCTGATCAGTGGAGACTGAAGCTTACCTCTCAGTGGCATCAAGCTGAAGGAATAAATAAATTCAGAAATACTCTAGAGTTTGAATGTGCTGGTTCCACAGGTAAAATACAGTAAATGTCATGTATCCAATTGCGGATGTGGAATGAGTTTATTGATCTGACATCTTGCATTCCACTTAATTCCAATACTTTTCAGAGTTATATGGAGAGAGGATTTGATGCTATATGTTTGAACTACTGCACTGTACTGTAAGGTTCTGATGGAGAAATTGTGATTGAAAAGTTCTGAGATGCAATTTTCTCAATTTACACATAAAGGTATTGTTACCGTATTTCAGGCCAATAAACATGCTGAAGTAAAACTCATTTAAAGAAGAAGTCAGCAAACACTTTTTTTTTTTTTTTGCTACCCCATTAAAGGAAAATGTGCATTCTCAAAACAACTTTCAAATCCCAGTTAGAATCTCTGTAAGGTTCCCTTCCTATTACCTTGAAAGTTTTGCATGCTCTAAATTCATATTTCTCGACCAGCACCTTCCTATCTTAAATTTTTCAAAACTTCTGTTATGCAATTTTTTGTTATTCAGAAAGAAATATATTTTAAAGATTACCAGTTCTTTCAAAATGTGTCATTCTATGCAACTTTGCTTAAAGTAATGCACAAAAACCCAGGATATATTGATAAAATCTCACTGAAAAGCAGCCAAAACCTTTTGTCTGTCTTTTGATTCAATTTCTAATGTCTACAAATGGATCATTTATGTCTTAGTTATACTTCAAACAGTTTGGGTGACAATTTCCAGATTACAGGTAAATTACAAATATCTTTGTCAATTCAGTGTATGTGAATGGATGCAGGATAATGTTTTCGTTCCTCAGTTTCATGACATTATTTTTAACTAATGAGCAATAAGTGAATGTGAATATAAATTCAATGCACTTTAAAACTTACTGATATTTTCATGAATACAAGCAGCTGTTGAAATATTCCTAATTACAAATATCACTTATCAAGAGTAGCATATTGAAGCCAAGTGGTTTGTATGCAAGCACATTTACAAGACTGCTATGTTCTCTTTTTTCTCTTCACTCTTGAGATAGGTTTATTTTTTCCTAATACGCATAATACTGGATTTGAAATTGTTTAAACTGAACTTAATACTCAACACTCCAATAAAATGCATCTTTATTCAGAAGATTCAGAAGAGCAAAGAAGCTGTAGAATTAAACTTTTGCCTTACTGAATTAGATATATTGTCTGTCACAGTAGGTATGTCATGTATTATGTGCAAGATACTGGATTAAATAAATTACTTAGCACATCAAATAAATCATCTGGTAAAACATACTGTATTAATATTAAATCAAATATGTTTTAGAATTCTGCAGCCTACAGAAATATATTATTTTCTCTTTATTTAAATTCAAATCACTAAACATGCAAGGTGTGCGCCATCTGGTAAAAGGGAAAAATACTCCTTTGACAGCTTTCTTTTTTATGTTAAACTGCTTTATCAATTCTGATACTGAAATGGTAGAATGGTAGTAAATTCAGCACTACTAAGCCTTCTTATACTTTTTAATTGTGAATGAAAATTCTTTGCTAATGAGGAATGATATGAGACAAACATTTATATGATAACTATGGTGTGGATCATTGCCATGCTTGTTTATTACAGTTCTTAGTGAAAGACAGCTTCCCATTACATATGTGTGTAAGTCTGCTTTTTACTGTCATGTCTTTTTTTTTTACT
Source organism: Bombycilla garrulus (assembly GCA_013400315.1). Classification (NCBI taxonomy): domain Eukaryota; kingdom Metazoa; phylum Chordata; class Aves; order Passeriformes; family Bombycillidae; genus Bombycilla; species Bombycilla garrulus. Next base: position 12,170 of record VXBU01004387.1, on the reverse strand, counting down.
TTAAGCTGCATAATATCTGCTTAACATTTATGATGCTACACAGACACAATGTCCAAATTTTAGCAGTCAGTCTTTTGCTGTGGTGTGTTTTCTTTTTTCTACATCTTTAATTTGCTTATTAATTTACAAATTGAGTTTCGTACATTTTTTCTTGTGTTGTTTAACCTTTGGAGAAACTATTGTCTTTCTTGGACAATCATCTTCATATAAACCATATATTATGTATATGGAGCTCATTTAATAAATATAGAGCTATTTAGCAATAGATTGTGTTGGGAACTCAAGTCCAAGTAGGATACAGTCCACAGTGCTTTCTCCGTTTATATTAAAGGAGTGAGACATGTGCTTCATTATACACCTGAAATGGCTCAGTTTGGTATTCAGAAAGAACAGTTGCATATGCAGATATATTCCCTGTTTTTACTGATTATAATTTTTAAATATCTCATAGTTTAGAAAAAAATGGTTTAGCCTCTGTTATTTACTTATTTGTCCTTTGCCACCACATGTTGAGATCCTATCTGTTGTGGTGTTAGCTCAGAACCATGTTGCTAAAGGGAATTGATGTGTACATAGCGAAACAATATTCAAATATGTAACACTTTTAGATGTCTATCATGTTATCAACTTTGTCTTTGTAAAAAGAGACATAAAAGTATATTAAGATAAATTCTAATAGACTTGGCAACTTTTTCCAGTGAATATCCTTTGATGGGAATGAAAATTTTATACTTCAGGCTGTGGAGAATTCTGTGAAATTGTCATTTTTTTTTCTACAGTTACAGGAATTTAGTATTTATAGTGGGTTAGCTTATTCATGACATTTCTCAGTAAGCTTAACCTTTTCTTTCTACATGAATTAGTGTCAAAAAGAAAACCTCAGTATTGATACTGAAGTCAGAGACTTCAGTGAGACTTGTACCCCTTTGGTGCTAGAAGAGCCCAGAAAATCCTCACTGTCAAGCTGAGAGAGGTAAGCAGAAAAATGAGCAGCCACACTCACATGTGATTTTTCTTTGGTATACCAAGGAAGATCATTTACCTGGGAGCTGTAGTCATCTCAAGTTGTGAGGAAGGAGAAGAGACCCTTTAAAAGGGCAGTTTACACGAACTATACACACAATAGTAGTTGCTGATGTTGGTAGAGTAAGAAGTAGCAGGTGCCAGAAAGAAGTACGGCCTTCAACAGCATTGTCAACATCTGTATGTGCACGACTGCTGCTGCCCAATTTATGGAGGAAGATCTGGCTTATGGGTGACGGTTTCAGGTTATTTAATACCAGCCTATGACAGTACAGGTAAATGAAAAGTTTTCAAGGTCGGTTCTGCACTAGCCAGGATGCCTTTATCAGCTATTTTCAACGTCTGCACTGCTTTGTCTTTCAGATGATAGCCTTAATCTGTTTCCCTTTGGAACAAGATGTACCTGCTCTTATAGAGCATTAACAAATAGTTAGAACACAACACACTGATCTGTAAAGCTGTAGTGTTTGCTTTGCTCCTTTCTAGGCTGTGTTTCACAAAGCATCCAAGCAACCCCCAAATACAAACCATTCCATGTCAGACAGCAGAACTGACTACCCTAACATACAGCAAGCAGGCTGTACTTGAACAGCCAATGTGAGGCAGTGTCTGACAGATATCACAGCAAGACAACCTCACAAAAACAGGCCCAATGCTCTGCTCATAAGCCTAGAAAGTTAAATAAAGAAAAACAAAAGTAATAATACCTATTTTAAAATAACCTTGAACATTTTCTTCTCTTGTGGGCAATTTTATTTGCTTGTTTAGAGCTGGTTGGTTCATTTTAGATAAAAATATTTCATAAGTTCTGAAAGATGACATAAAAAACAAAAGACATATAATTTTATTACCTCTTCTGTAAAATGTAAAAAATTCTCTATGAGAAACTGTTCAGATGAATTATTCTTATAGAGATATACTGCTAACAGAATGTAAGGATATATCTTCTGTGTCTTAAATAAATTCAAGTGTCAGCAAGTTGGTTTTTCATTCCCTTCCTCAGCGACTGACACAGAGAAAAATCAGTATCACTTGAATTTATTTTCATTTAGACAGAAGAGAGTGTAGAAAGAAAAGCTTGATCTCTTAAGACCAACAAATTCAAAACCAATATTGTCTTTGTGAAATAGCACAACACAATGATGAGCAGGGATTAATCTGAAAATAGGATTTGACAAAAAATTTCACGTAAATCAGACTATAGGTCGGGTTGGTACAAACATGCTGTCTGTGTTGCCTCAGTGCTAGGTGGGTATCCACGGAATCACAGAGTCAATTAGGTTGAGGGAAGACCTCTGAGGTCATCAAGTCTGACCTGTGACCAGACACCACCACGTCACCTAGACCATGGCACTAGGTGTCACATCCAGCCTTTCTTTTAGCACATCCAGGGTCAGTGACTCCACCAACTCCGTGGGCAGTCCAGTCCAATGCCCAATCACCCTTTCTGCAAAGAAATTCCTCCTAATATCCAACTTGAACCTCCCCTAGCAGAGTGTAAAGCTATGCTCTCTTGTCCTTATTGGCAGGGAATCCTTATAAACTGAGACAAGACCATTGTAATAGGTCACTGTTTCACTAGTTTCAAATTGAACTAATGCCTGGTATAATTAACATTTTTCCCATATTTTTTAAGGGTGCCTTCCTAAAACTGTATTTCAATACTTTCAAAATTTAAAACTGTGGTGGTTATGTTATGTCTAATGGCTAAACATTCATGATATTTAATAGAAAACTAGAAATGCTTATAATCGAGAGACCTCTGCTTTTAAACTTACCTATCCTGGACCACTAACAAACTCAGTAAATACTTTATGTCCAAAACATTTCTCAACAGTTTTTCTTCTTAAGTGCAGTTTCCAGAAAGCAGTTGCATGCATAAATATTCACATAGGATCACATAATAATTTAGGTTGGAAAAGACCCTTAAGATCATTGAGCCCAACCATAAACCTAATACTGCCAAATCTATCACTAAATCATGTCTCTGACTAAGGGCCATGTCTGCATGTCTTTAAAATACCTCCAGGAATTGTAACCAACCAGTCCCCTCAGAAGCCTATTCCAACACCTGATCACCCTTTCCATGAAGATTTTTTTTTAACCCTTCCCCAGCTCTGTTGCCCTTCTCTGGACACCGTCTATTACCTCACAAGTACCACGTACAGGGGAGCAATCACTCTCCTGGTCCTGTTGCGAACACTATTGTTGATACAGGCCAGGATACTGTTTGTCTTCTTGGCCACCTGAGCATATGCTGGCTCATGTTCAAACTGCTGTCAAGAAAAACCCACAGATCCTTTTCTTCTGAACCACTTTCCAGCCACTCTATCCCCAGCTGTCGGGCTCCCCAGGATGTCACCCAAATGAAGGTCCTTGTTTAACCTCATATAGCTGGGCTTGGTCTATAGATATATCCTGCCCAAATGCCTCTGCAAGCCTTCATACCTTCCAGCAGATCAACACTGCTGCCCAATGTGGTGTTGACTGCAAGTACACTGAGGGTGTACTTAATCTCCTTGCTAAGTTAATTTGTAAAGATAATGCACACAACTGGCCCCAATACTGAGGCTCGGGGAAGCCCACTAGTGACTGACTGCCAGCTGAATTTCACCACCACTCTCTGGGCCTTGTCATCCAGACAAGGTTTTACCCTGCAAATTGTACACCCATTGAAGACTTTAGCACCCAATTTCTCCAGGAGAAAATATTGTCAAAAGCTTTACTGAAGTCCAGATCAACAATATCCACCAACTGGATGCAAGCAGGATATGCCTTTCATAAATCCACGGAACTCCTATTTGTCCTGTGCATGCTGTGTCATAGCACTCCAGGTGATCTACTCCATGACATTAACCAGAGCCAAGGTCAGACTGAAAGACCTGTAGTTGCCCAAGGCTTCCCTCCAGCCCTTCTAGATAGGAATAGTATTTGCCAGCCTCCAGTCAACTGGGACTTCTCCAGTTAGACAGAACTGCTGATAAATTATGGAAACCAGTTCATTGAGTACTTTTGCCAGTTCTCTGAGTACACATGCGTGTATTTCATCTGGTCCCATAGACTTGTGTGTGTCTAACTGGTGTAGTAGTCTGCTGATCATTTTCCTTGGATTGTGGGACTTTTGTTCCACACCTTTTCCCTCTTCTCTAGGATGACTGGCAGCTAAGGGAGCTGGGTACCCTGACAACAGCTTACTCTTGAAGACTGAGTCAAAGTAATTAAGTACCTGAGCCTCTTCTTCATCCTTTGTCACTGTGTTTTCCTCTGTATCAAACAAAAGATGAAGATTTCATCATGGTGATAACTGTCCTTTCAAAGGACAAAACTCTGCTTTTCCAGCCAAAATTCTCTGTTCAGACAGGCCAGTCCTCTTCCCCACTGGCTTGTTTTGCTGCACAGGAGGATGGACTGTTTATATATCAAATGTAGTGATTCATTCAGTCTGGAAAATTGTTTGATTAATTGAGCATAAAGTAAGTAGTCACCAGTTCCTATTTTCTACAGAACTATCATAGTGACCATCACAACATAAAGCCTAAAATCAATGCAAGAAATAAGCACCAGGTGCTAAGCACATATTTAGCCCTACATAGTTCTCACTTTTCCACAAAGATGTAACACAGAGAAATATTCTTTTTTTCCCCCTCTTTCTGTAAAAAGAGGGCTTTAATGGATTGCACAATATTTTGAAATTGTTGAAACCAAAAACAATGTAAAGATTCTTCAGAATTATAGTCTAGAGTCCAACCTATAGAAACTTATCTGGTAGCTGGATGAAAGAAGATGTTTCATGAATTTATAATCTTCTCTTTAAATTAAATACAAGAGAAATTAGACCTTTAACCTTTGGTATTCAAGTTGTATATACCCCCTGCAGTGCTAAAAGTAAAAGGAGGTAAATAACATTTTCACAATCATAGTTTATACATTTGATTCTCCAATAAAAAAAACCAAAATAATAAATTTTAGGTCAAAATTTTCAAGGCATCCAAACTAATAATTCTCATTTTTATTTTATGGGTGGATTTTCAGGGTTTCTTTTTCCTGTTTTTAAAATTTATCTAGACAAGTTGCAATACTAGCTTTTTGGGCGGTTATGTGTTTGTGAGCTGAATACCATCGTAACTAACATACACTTTCAAAAGATAAATTTGAGAACTACTTCATTAGGCTTTTAAAAGCCTAACTACTTCAGAAAGTTCCAGTTCTTAAAAGCTTCTCATTTGAAGAAAGTATTCCAATGTTATGAATTTGGCGTTTGAAATAAAGCAATTTGGTATGTCAAAGATAGACTTGGGTCAGATTTTCAATGGTTATGCTGTAGCTGCTTCACTTTCAGTAGCATTATAGAAATTAATATCTGCTGGACAATTAATCTGTATTTTTGCCAACAAATATTCCCTTTCAGTCATGGGTAATAGGTGCTGTTCTATGGTATTAATATAAAATATGTTGAAAAATATTTCTTGCATCGTGGACATTACTTTATTAATGACTTCAAATAAAAATTCCAAATCTGTCAGACCATGACACTCCAGTGTGCTGGAATTATTATGTGTGTAAATTAATTTACAAGTAGTTTTGGTCTGAAGGATTTAGCATTACAGAACAGTTTTATCTGTTATCTTCATATTGTATTCAAAGAACTAAATGAAACATCTTTGATGTTGAAATATACTCTAGGATTGTGGCACTCAGTATTTTTACTTTAATCAATCCCAGCAGACATATCTTACTATACTAGATCAAACAAATTGAGCTTTTGATTTAGTTTGAATCTAGTGAGGCTGAATAAACTGCATTTATTCCACCTTACTTTTTGGGTGATAATAGGCAAATGGATAACCAGATGGCATAATTTCTGCAAAATTTTCAAGACACATCCTGCAGCATGAAAAAAGTTCATAAAGTTTCCTATCCTCTGGCATGTATGTCAATTCATTCAAGTAAAAACTGGCACAGAAGCTACTGTTTTTCTACATAACTATTGATTTTTAAAATGTATAAATGTCAAATCTCAGAATAAGAAATGGCACCTTTTATGTATCAATGCAATTAATTCTGTCTCTTTTTTTCTTTATTCTTTCTAAATATTTTCTAATGGAAGGTTCTGGACAAGGCATAACAAAAATGAAACACCTTAAAATGCAAAAATTTACAAATAAACTTTGTTTACTTCAGACAAAATTAATTAATTTTAAGTAGCATAAATTCTAAATGACACTTTTTTCATAAAAAAATGGAAGCTTCCATGGTAAGCCAGTAGGGCATCTGACTGATTGAAATGCTCTTTTAGAAAAGGCAGCAATCAGCCTCCAGCAAACACTTCTCTATACAGCTGAAATTCTAATTTTGGTTGTACCTTATATATGTATTTGGGAAACTCTGTGTGTAGAGCCGCATAGGGGGATCTCTGGGGTGGGAGGATTTTCCACCCAGGCTGGTAATCGAGGCATACACTGAAATACCCATGTACTGTCTAGCAGTGGGTTTTGACAGGAGAATCCCTGGGACTCTGAAATTTCCACCAGGACAGAGTCTCCAAAAATCTATCAAATTATTTTTCTGGAGCATTCTGCCTGAAGGCAGCTGGTAGTTCAATCCGCCACTCAAGGGATTAATGACAACTATTCTGCACATGTGCAAAGACTCTACCTAATTTAAACATCCAATAAGAATTATATGTACTCATTGTACCCAAAAGTCCAGAACAGGACAGGTCTCACAAGATTTTCAGACATTTGCAATTTCTGCTCATTTTATGGTGATATTGTAAAATGGCAGAGGAGAAGGAAAGTGAAAATTCTCCTTTTCCTTGAATTTTTCTTTCTTGAACTTTGATCTTCAGCTAGTGGCCTGTTCCATAGCTAATCTCACATCAGCTGTAGCCCCATTGTCAGATAATGGTACAAATATCAACACCTGTAGCTAGCAGAGACATATCTCTTTCTCTGCTTCAGCATCAGCTGAGCAGCAGGCTCTAGGAACCAGAACAAAGGAACAGGAACAAAATGAGCTATTTTATAAGCCAGAACATTCAGTAAGCATCTGAAAATACTCTCTCACTATGAGACACACTGCAGGATTACATCTGCAGGAGAAGCAGGCAAGCACACTGAATCAATTATGTAATCTCTGTCAGTAAAGTCTTGTATGTATGCTGAACTTCTAGACAGCAAGTTTTGAGTATCTCATTATGATTATATTTCAATAGGGTGCAGATAGACACCTGCTTTTCTGTCCACATTCGAAGGAAAGTGGACAAGAGTCTGTGCAGCTGTTCATGAACTCATCTTTCCTTCACCTGATGAGGGCCTTCGCCTGTGCAAACACAGTTATGTTTCTACACTGGAGTTTGACTGATCCAGGGAGTAACCTGGAGGAAAATATTTCAGTCTTCAGTAGTCTCTGTACACAAACACAGAGTACACTTATAAAGTGGTATTCAGCTCCTCAATAGCAGGCTTAGTTCCTAAATGTAGAAAACAAAGCACACATGACTGGCATTGCAGATTTAGTAAGTAGTATCAGGGGGGGCTTGGGAAGATATTCAGCTCATCTCAAAGATATTTTTCAAACTATATCTACAAAAAAAAAAAGAAATCTCCATTTATTTAAGGGGTTTTCTTCTCAATATTCACTAGAAAAAAATTAGATATTTCACCAATAACAAAAGAGGACAATTTTGTAATGCTTCCTTTACCAAGCAGGTTTTTTTATATTTCTCAAGTAGAGAAAAACTATTATAAAAATAATTTTCCTTCTTTTTCACTTGCTGCTTAAATGTGATACATTTTCTTTTTCCCTGCAGAGAAAGGGAAAAGAAAATGTTAAGAACTCCTCATGGTCATTTTCCTTCTAAACTACATGCTTTTCATTAAAAAAAAAATCTTTTCCGTTATAGAAAGGTCAGCACAATTCAGGAGCTATGAACTATAAAGTTCCAGGTGTATGTAAAGGCTAAAAATATATTTTAAGTTTTGCTTGAATTATTGTTAATTGTTCTTTAGTTTTTGAATCAGTTTTGTCAGGTCTGATACTTCAAGGCTCTGTGAAAACTTCTTTATGAGCCAGCATTGTGCAAAATGAGAAAGTGGCTTGGTCACATTTATAGAAACTGGAGATCCAGAAGGATGTCTAAGGTTTCTTGGAAGTAACGCTCCAAACAGAACCACATTTTCAGTGTGCAAAAACCTACAACATTTTCTAACCATAACAAATCTGGCTGGAATAAGTTTTAAGACAATTTAATTTAAACCACACTAGGTCTCTATTTGCCTTTAGTATCAGTGTTTTTACATTTTGTGGTGGATTTTCTCTGACTTGCACCATTGTTAATGAACAATGGTGAACAATGGTTAATGAAGGGACAGTTCCTTACCTCCCAAAGATGACTTGTTCAGAATGTAATTACCAAAACAATTTGGTATAGACTGGGAAAACAGAAGACACAAGATTTTTTTTTTTTTTGCCTGTGCCTACTGAGACTTATTTTCAGATCTAACTTCAGCATAATATACAATTCACATATCTGTGTTTCTCTTACATTGCTGAGCTTCAAGATTTGCAGGTAATGCTTTTCTAGTTCAGTTACAATTCCTCCTCTATTTCAGACACAGAAGGTCAACCTACTGAGAAATTTTATTTGATGCATGAAAGGGAAGCAGTGTGTAGCAGCTAACAGAGAATGCAGTCTCCAGAGAGAACCTCAGCTCATGACATGTCATGATTCATGTTTCCCACTACATGCCTTATTCTGCAGGAACATCCCTGTACCATGCAGTCTGACCTGTGAATTCCTCTTGTCACATGATCCAACATACAACGTTGCTTGCACTGGACTGGAATGTTAAACTGATTGATTCACTATACCGTTATCTTTACTTTAGCCTAGATTCAATTTTCTATATTGTCTTGAAGCATAAAGGGCACAAAATTTTCTGGACCCATGCTAATATTTTCTCTTTTCACTGTGGCTGATTATCTCTCAGAAGCTGAGAACTTTGATCTACCAGAAAGAAAAACTGCAATATAATCTTTGATTGTGACTTTCACTTATCTGCACCCAGTATTGCCAAAACCCAAATTCCTTATCTGGTAAAAACAGAAGAAATTTAAAAGACTAGAAATTATAATATTGTAAATATTTTTATTTCTTATTTGATGTTCACACTCTTTCCTTGGAAGTCTAATTTACTTTCAGGCACAATAAAATGAGGTCATTAAATGAAGATGAATTTCTTAATGAATCAGGTAATGACTGTACCTAATCCCTCATACTTATAGGATGCAATTTAACATTTAATTTTTTTTTTTTAAGAACAGTGTAAACTCTAATTTTCGAACTTCTTATGTTAGCATGTTCTTTCGTCTGTCTTGGCTCCTTCTTGAGCATTCTCTGCTTTTAAAATGGCTCAGTTTTGAATACCTAATTCATTTAGACATGTCTTGGAGCGAGATGTAGATGTAATGACAATATGCTGCTTTTAGCTGATTGCCATCACATATATTTCCAAAGATTCATGTCAGTGTATATATTCATGACAGCATCCTCAATGACCAATTTGTGATGCCAAAGCTCCCACTGTGGATGTTCATTAGACTGGGTCTCTTGAGTCCCCCCAATATCAGACTTGTGAGAGGTATCTGCATGTATTTCAGGACAGGTTTTGTCCTCTGTTGCCAAATATATATCCTAAAAGGAGAAAATCTCTTACTCCATCAAGAGAAATCAGACCTTGTGGTGTAACAATCTAATGACTTTGTTTTTGTTTTATGCCTCACCTTGCTTCTCTTACACTAGGAAGCTTGTCACTGGGAATATATTAAAAATATACAGAAAAGAAAGCAGATATCCATGCTCTTTTAAAGTCTTTGTACAGCCAAAATGTCACCTTTGGCATAGCTCAAATATATAGAGTAATAAATGCCATGAACATTTTCTTGCTTCAGTGCTCTTCCTGCTTCACAGGATCCTCTTGGCTCAGGTAGATTTCCCTAGGAGCCCAGAGCCCTAGGTCTCCATACAGGGATGATTTGCTGGGATGTCTCCTTCTGTGCCCCTGAAAACAGCTTTCTGCTATTTTTCTGCATCACTTCCCCCGTTAGACTTTAGCAAAAACCCCTCAGTTTACCACAAAACATCTGTTTGGTTTTAGCTTACAATTCATCACTTGTAGGAGTGGAACTGGTAACCAGGTGATGTCTACACATCAAACCATCTCCAGTAGGAATTCTCTTCCTTGATCCATACAGAAAATGTACAGACTTTTTCTGGCACTAAAATCTGGCTTAAGATATCCCTGCCATTCTGGGTCATTCATCTCTGCTCTTATCACTTTTATGTTTTATTCAACCTTATTGTATTTCACGCCTTATAAAAATTGAACTAGTAGCAGCACAGTAAAGTTTTAAGGTAAAACTACACTTTTAAAAAAAATTAAAACAATGCAGTGAGGTAGGAGATTTCAAATTGTATTTCAACTTGCTATAGTTTGAGAAAATCAGGTGAAACTATGCATTTATTTGAGGTCTGATTTAGTAAAGTCTAAGGAGTTAGCATTAATTTTTGATTGTGCTAACTGAAGAGGGATAGCTTGAGCTGAACAAAATTATATTGTCTCCTTTTCCCTTTACACATATCTAAAGGGGCTTTAGTTAAATATTCTAATATTAAGCAGTCACTTGTGTTTGACTAGAATATAAAGGTGTTCTAGGGGTCCTGTATTTGGAGTATTGTATTATTTGGATTAATTGTATTATTTGGATAAATTGTGTTAGATTGCCCCAGTTCTACTCGCTCCTTCACAATAAATGTTTTACCTGCCTTATCAGCTCGTAATGATCCCTTTGGTTATATGCACCCAAGGAATGATCATACCTGTAGTGTGAAGATTTTATTCCGACCAGGAAAGATTTCTGCCTCCTCAATGTAACAATATAGTGCAGAGATCAAATCAGACCTTTAAATATTCATTAAGAATTTTCACTTGATGGAACTCTGGTTCATGCCTGTAAATTTACAGCACCAATTGTTATCAGATACAGCGGATCAGTTCTGAAAAACAGCTGATCTATTATATGCAAATATGTATTTAGTGAACTACTTTTATTGGTACACTAAACAGTTATTTTTCAAAACGGGTCTTTTAAAGAAGATATTTATTAGAAAACCTCCATAATTGCAAGGCAGATCGTTACTAGTCCAGCATATACTAGAATGCCCATAAATGCTGGCTGAGATTTTAAAGACTGTTAGTTAAGTCAAAACAACAAACCCAATCTGTTTTTTTTTCCCCCTATGGTAGTAATATTATTTTCAGTGGTACTTTTGAAAATAATTATCAATTATATTATTATGTTAAACCTAAACAATACCTACACCACTACTTGAAATGAAATTTACAGATTTATTAACAAGGTTTACATATTAATCCTCATGACACTTAATTTGAATATGAAATACTAATCTTTGACCCTCTTGATTACTCGGAGATCATTTTTTGAGTCAGTAATTTCATTCTCTAAGCTTCTTTGCTTTACTGCAGTGTAAATTTTGTGTTATGGACCATCACATTTGGATGGCTGTTTAATAACTATGACAATCAATTTGTAGACACCAGTAGCAAAATTGTTAGAACTTTATACAATGGACTGCTGAATGTTTACCTAAGCTGAGGAAGTGATTCAATTGCAAGAGCAATTAGCTGCTGACTGAAAAGACAAGGCTATACCAATGAGCAAGTTGTGCATTCATGACAAGGTTTTTCATATCATACCTGGGGAAGCTTTTATTCTACTGCATCAGAGTGCAATACTGGGTTAATTCAGTATTAGCACTAAAGAATATTCATACTACAGAATAGACCCAAAAAAAAATCACTTCAAGACTAGCCATAGTATTTTGATACCACTGAGAGTATTTCTAAACTTTGTAATACTATGGAGCAACCTTAAGGCTGGAAGTTTCTTGGTAAGTGCTCTCTCCCACACTTATTTTTTCTTTACCTCTCTTACACAACATAACAATTTATTAAATTTTGGAGCATTGTGTTTCTGACTAAATTGAATGGAGTAGATCTTTTGTTTTTTTAAAATGTTTTGTAATGCCATATGTATTCAGTGTAGCTTTGTGTCCTAGGTTACAA
>VXBU01004385.1:174849-185073 GCA_013400315.1 Bombycilla garrulus | reverse complement strand
GACCAGAGGGGTTTGGGGAGCACAGAGAGGTTTGGGAAATGCGGGGGGGTTTGTGAAGTCCAGGGGGTTTGGGGACCCCAGAGGGGTTTGGGAAATCCAGAGGAGTTTGGGAAGCCCAGGGGGTTTGGAGAGCCCAGGGAGTTTTGGGGAAGCTCAGGAGGGTTTGAGAAGTCATGGGGGGGTTTGGGGAGCCCAAGTGGATTTGGGAAGCCCAGAGGGGTTTGGGCAGCCCAGGATGTTTTGGGGACTCCAGAAGGGTTTGGGAAGTCCCGGGGGTTTTGGGGTTTTGGGGTTTTGGGAAGTGCAGGAGGGTTTGGGGAAGCCTCCCTGGGTTCTGGGGGGAAGGCCCGAGCCAAGCTGCAAAGGAAATGCAGAAAGGTGGATTTGTCTCCACCTGAGCTCCTGTGCACAGGTGGCCCTCACTGCAAGGATTGAGCCACCCGAATGAAAAATCACAGAACAGCTGGGCAAAAGCAGAAAGACTCCAAAAAAAGAGATTTCAACGCTCTTTTTAAACAAAAAACTGCCAACACCAATCATTTTCCCCACTAATGACACGGAATACTGGCTAAAACTCAGGTGTGTTTTCATTGATGAGGCCAGGAAAGCGCTCCCAAGCTGGAGACAACAACTCCCAGGTGTTTCATCGAAGCAGGATAAGATTCAGGAGAAATAGGGAGATCACTCCCTCGTGCTCCCTGTGCAGCTGCAGAGCTCATCTCTGAGCTCTCACCTTGCTGAGCATCACTCCCAGGGAGGACACGGCCAAAATCTCAGCCCTTTGTGGTTTTTGGTGGTTTTTTGGTGGTTTTTTGGTGTGTTTTTGGTGGTTTTTTGGTGTTTTTTTGGGGAGAGGAGATGCAGCAGGAAGAGCTGCTCTCCAGTTGAGAGCCTGATTTACGGCTGAGGCCTCAGGCAAAACCCTCACTGGCTTTGTGGTTTCATTTCCCCATCTCTACAATCTCTTTCACGGGTCATGTGTGAGGGGGAATGAACGGTCCAACTTCGTTTTTAATAAATATTGAAAGATTTGTCTCGTGTTTTAGGGATATTTCTGAATGATCTTCCTGCCCTTGCGTGAGGGTCTCTCCCAGCTCCTCTCCCTGGCGTGGAGCGATTCCTCTGCTGCAGATTTGGGTTTACACTGAGTAACAATTAATCTGACTCAGTTAAATGGAAAGAAATGAAATTTTCTTTCATGTGAAAAGAACTTTCTTCATGTGAGGAAAGTTTTCTGCTGCCAGCTCAGTGCTGGGTACCAGCAGCAACCTGAACCGAAGGGTTCCTCTGCAAAAACTCAACCCAGCACCGAGCTCTGCGTGACCCCCAGCGCTCCAAAATTCCCCATTTCTGCGTGAATCATGAGTAAAAACTCTGTTTTCACCAGCCCAGCGTGATTTGGAAGTGAAAGCATGGGCTTGAAGCTCCTCTGAGCTGGGGCCAGTGGAAATTCAGCGTGGCTTTGACCCCGGAGCTGTGCACGCTTTAGTGTCTGCCTGTTTATTGTTAAACTCATTAAAACCATCGGGGTTTCTGCATCTTAAAAGTGTTTTCTGACTTCATAAAAATATGTGAATGCTTAAGAAAGAATCTGTGTGCGACTGTATAAATAGTGACTAACGAGGGGGAATTCTGTGCTGTTCAAAGGCAGGGACAGGAGCTGATGAGGCTGTGGAGGAATGAGTTAATTTTTCTCCAGCCTACCTGGTGCCCAGCTCACCCTGCCCTGTGCTCCTCCACCCAGATGAGTGATTTTTCAGCTGAAGATTCAAAATCAGCCGTCCCAGACGTGCCCCAGCACAAGGTCGATCGCTTCCTTAAATCTGGATGTGGAATTTCAATGAGAAGAAATTCAGAAAATTTCAGAATGAAGCGTTTTGACTCTCTGAGTTGAAATCATCCCCATTTCTAACCAACACTTCATTCTAATTTTTAAACGCTATAAAGTTTGGAGAGCAAATCCACCCATGCATTCAACCAACATTTTTGTTCACGTCCTCATTTCCCAGAAAATAATTTGGCTCGTTCAGAACCAGAACAAAAATTTGCAACTGCCGATGATCCACTTTCATCCCAGATTTAATGTAATAAACTTTCTGGAAGATGAAGTTGTCATTAAGCGGATACCTTGTGCTGTCACCAAAATTCATGGAATTCCCCAAACTCATCCCAGGCTCTGTTCAGGGGATGTTGGGAATGTTATTGGGATTGGGTTATTGGATGTTTCCCTGTTATTGCAGGGAAATGATCCCAAGCTCTAAACTTTTGCTGTCACACGCTGAACTACGGCAGTGCAAAAACCCAGCACTGCAGAATCCCAGCAGAATGAGGAATATTTTCTATTTAGGCAGAGGAGGGGGGAGGCAGGAGCTGGATGATGCCGGGTTTTTCATGATAAAGAACATTTCTCCCTGCCACGGGAAAAGTTCCATGTTTTATTTTCCTGAGGAACAACTGTCTCCTGTGTTTCCCACCAGATTCTGCTTATGATACCGAGCTGGAGCAATCCTGCTTCCCCTCCCTGTGTCCTTTCCAGCCCACGGGGTTTTATCTGCCAGGATGGGAAGAAGATTTGGAGAGCACAAACAAAACCCCACAACATCAGTTGCAAAAAGAAACAACCGGTTTAAATAACTGTGCCCGATGAATGGACTTGGTACCGGATTTTGGGAAGGAATTCCTGGCTGGGAGGGTGGGCAGGGCCTGGCACAGGTGCCCCTGGATCCCTGGGATGTCCGAAGCCAGGTTGGAGCAGCCTGGGACAGCGGGAGGTGTCCCTGCCATGGCTGGGGTGGAATGGGACGAGCTTTAAGGTCCCTTCCGACCCAAACCATCCTGGGATTGTGTGATCGTAAAGGTCTTTTCCAGCCTAAACAATTCCATTATTATTCCATGATTCCTCCCTCCTGAGAGGTCTCCTTTAATCTTCACAGTCCCTGGAAGAGGAGCCTGTTCCTGCTGCTCCTGGGCGCTGTTTCCACCTGGATTTTTGTCCCTCCCGTGCCCCTGCTCCCCCTCATCCCCGTGTCCGAACCTCCCGAGCCCTGGGCGAGGTGAGGAACAGCGAACCAACGGCACAGGGGTGGAAAAGGAGCGGCCGGGGTCCCAAACGAGGAGCCCACAACAGCCCGGGTTCAGGAGGCAGGGAAATGTTCCTCTGCAAGTCTCAGTGCCCGGTCACAGCCGGCCAGGGATGACGGGAATTCAGGAATCCCGCTGAATCCGAGGGAAGGAGCACTCAGAACCCACCAGTCACGGCCGTGCTGCTGCCTGGGAGGCTCCCCTTTGATTCTCTCTGAATGCTCCGAGCAGTGACTTGGCCAGGAACGCACTCATTTTCAGCAGTCAGTCACATTTCGTCCCCGAATGCTCTCTCTGTCCCTGGGCCTGACCTCGGCAGCCTCCTCCTGCCAGGGCTGCGCTGTCCCGGGTCTCCTCTCCTCGTGTGAGGAGGTGGAACAATGCAGCTCTCTGAGCGCCCCTCCAGCACGGAGGAGTTGGACATTGTTTTCTTTTCCTGTTTTGTTTTGCGTGGAATAACTCCCCTCTGCGGAGTCACTCCGGCTCCAGAGACAGACTATTAATAAACCTCACTGCTTTGGGGAGCCCGAGCCAAACGCTGGCCTTAGAGGGGAAAAAAAAATAAAATCTACAATTGCACAGAGCCTTTTCATCCCTGTGAACTTTCCGAGGGACGTGTGTGATTATCCACCACGTCACCACTCCGGGCTGGCCCTCGAGTCACCACAGCCCAGCCTGCCCGTGCTGGCCTGGCCTGAAAGAGCTCTGCAGAGCATTTCTCTGTGCTGGGGCTCTTTGGTGGCTCCCATCAGAAGGTTTGGGTTCAGGAATAAATGTTCCTGTGAAGGGGACAGGGGCTGAAGCACAGAGCTGCAGTCAGGGAGCTCAGCAGGAGGATGAGACGGTGCTTTGCTATCGAGGTTTTCTCTGCTGGCCCCACCAGGTTCTGAAGAGCATCAAATTTAGGTTTTAAAAACAAAACCAGCTCCGTTATTTGGGAGTCCAAGGTCCAATCCAAGCAGGCAGTGGGGATGAAATCACAGCTGAAGTCTGTGCTCCCTGTACGATGTTTAATCCTACTCCAGGCACGGGATCAGACTCTCAGGCTGAAGCCACTTTGGGTCAAACCAAGGGTGCCCAGCAGCAGGAAACAGTCAGGGATCCCAGGAAGAGGCTGAGAGTTCATTTGGGAGTGGGTGAGATGATATTTAAAATATCTGAGCACAACATCCAGCCTAGAGATGGCACCAGGGGGCCCAGGGAAACACAAAAGGAAGAAGATCATGCGCCAGATGTTCCTCCAAGTGATACTGAAACCAAAGGAGCTGCTCTGGATCTGTGTTACAGAAACCCAAACCAGGTTTTGGCACCAGTTCTGGAATGGGATGAACACAAAACTGGCACATGTTTGTAAAACTGACGGAGAAGGTTGAACCCTGAGTCTGGTGCCATATTGTATGGATCTCTCAAAGAGCAGAGATTTAATTATTTTCTTTTTAAAAGTTTATAAAATTACTAGAGATCTTAAACAAGAAACAACACAAGCCAAGTGTTCAACTTGCACTCACAAACCACAAACCAGCACCTGCCCCCCACCCAAAATAAATTTGAGCCTAAAATTGAGTAATTTTTAAAACAGCAGATCTTTCACTCAAAATCCCCAAATAACCACAGGTTTCTTTTTATTCCATTATCTCCAGCACTGAGAAAGCCTGGCAGCTTCCCCTCCTTGGCATCAACCTGAGCTGGGTCACCTCTATTTTCCTGGGCTGAAATCCCTGTTTGCCCAGGGTGAGGGCTGGAACCTTCCTGAGATCCCTGCACTTGCTCCCGGTGCTCAGAACTCCTCGTCCACGTGCTGCCCTCTCTCCCCGTGCGTGAGGCTCTGCCTGATGTGCAGGGATTTGCTCTGGCACCATCTGATCAGCTGCACTTAACACCACTTGTCCTGCTGGAGCTTCTTCCCAGCCAGCAACAGAACATTCCTAATCCTGGCAGATTAAAGAGAAACGCGTTTCATCATCATCATCCCCTCGGCTTCAGCCGCTCCGTTAGGAGGCAAAAGCGTTTGGGAATTGCTCGGAGACACAGCCTGACAGATCGCAGCTCCTCAGGGATGCCTGCCTTGAAAACCATTTTCATTTTCATTTTTACTTCAACCTGCTGCAGATGTTGCACAGCCTGGCTGAGCACAGCCTGAAGTGCTGCTGCTCCAGACACTTCCCAAAACTTTCCAGGCTGGCTCAGTGCACCCAGTGCTGCACCAGACACTTCCCAAAGATTTCCAGGCTGCCTCAGTGCACCCAGTGCTGCTGTCCGGCCTCAGTGAGGGACTCCAGGAGGTCACACCCAGCACGGCCTCACCCAGAACACACTTCTNCAGGGGGGTTTAAAGCCCTGTACAGGGGGGTTGGAGATCTGTACAGGGGGGTCTGAGGCACAAGATGGAGAATTCTTACACGTGCCATGTTATCTTTTGTTCTTCTTCATCACCTCCATCTTCTTGGTGCTGCTGGCACTTTGGGATTGGTTTGACACAGATCTGGACAGTGTGGTGTGAGGGGCACGGGTTGGTAATTAATGATAAACATTCAATAGGTAGTTATTAGTATCAAAGATCAGAGCTGACCCGGGGCGGGCACAGTGTGTCTCTGGACGCGTTCTGTGCCAACCCTGGCAGGGCAGAGAAATCTACTTTTGATAAGGAACTGATAAACTGCCTTGAGAACACCAACAAACCACTGCAGACTCCTTCAGCAGCACGGGCTGCAAACCTGGACTGTTCTGTGCATTGTGGGCTCTCCTGGGGTTGAGGAGATCCTCACACTCGTGTTTTAACCTGCTCTTGAAGCTTGTGCAGCTGCTCTCAGTGCCTGTGACCACGTGCACACATTCCCCAGCCGTGGCAGAGGATTTGAAAGCTCAGTCCTCAGCTGATTCAGCTGTGCCACAGGTGAGGGGCTCCACGGAAATTCCAGCTGGGAGGAGAGCAGCCTCTGAGCTGGGGAAGGACCAATCTGCAGCCCAGAAGATGTGACACCAAAGAATTCACTGTCAGGATGGAAATACCGTGTCAGAAAGAGCTGGAATTGGAAGCTGCTTTTTTGCTGCCACCCAGAAACCCCATCACAAGGTAAAAATAGGGAGGAAACCAGAGCTTCAGTGTTTCCGCTGCTCAGGGGGGGGCAAGTTATTTTTATTATCACCACAAAAAAAGATTCTGCCCTGAGAGGTTTGGGGAGGTTTTCTAAAACCTCTCTGTGGAAAGGGTGATGACCCCTAGAGAACAGAAACAGAAACAGGAACAGAGCAGCCTCCCTCCAGCCTTGGTCTCTCCCCAGAGTTTCCCAAGTCCCTTTTTTTGCCCGATCCCTCGAGGTTGTGCCCTTGGAGCAGGGGCTCTCGCGCTATAAACCCTACTAAAACCAGGAAAATTCCCACTTTCCTGAGCCGTGGCTGGACACAGCAAAGCAAGAGCAGAGGCAGCAGCACGAGGAGCCCGTCCAGCGCCTGCCACGACACCGAGAACCAATTTAGATTCAAACCAAGCTTTTCACTCGCCACCAAAATAAGCAACTTATGGGATTGCTATCCTCCCCAAACCACAGGGTTGTTTTAATGACCTTCCATTTAAGCATTAAGGAGTGAAATGTCTAATCCTGTCGAGTGTGTAAGAACGTGACTCATCCCCTCAGCTCTGTGAGCTGCCTCCTCTTTGGCAGCTGCTCTGTACCACGAGGGCAGCCCTGAAAATGGCAGGGCTTGGATCTGCTCACCTGGAATGAGAAATAAACCCCAACTGCAGGCAGGTAAGACCTCATTTCATGTGTGTGTGTGTGTGTGCAATAATATTTTTCCAGTTGCCAAGCAGCAAAGAGGAGGTGCAGTAAAGGAAAGAGATAAACCCGAGTGAACAGGGGCGTGCTCTCAGAACCAGGGACTGCTGGAAGCGTTTGGGCTGGAAAGGATCTCAAAGCTCATCTTGTCCCCAAGGGCAGGGATGACTTCCACTGTCCCAGAGTCCAACCTGGCCCTGGACATTCCCAGGGATCCAGGGGCAGCTTCATTCCTTCGTGTGGGAGGGTTGATCCGGTCGTGCTGGGTTTATCCAGTGGTTAAGACCAAGATCTGCTCTGAATAAAAAGGGAAAGGTGACGGTTTGAAGTAAATCTGGATTCAAACCTCACAGAAACCCCTGACTGTCCTCCTACTGGGCAGAAGATGCACAATGTGATGGGAGAAAATGCGGCAGTGATCATCTCTGCGTGGGTGGGTTGTGCTGATGGAAAAGCTGACGGGCTTCAAGCAGCTCCTTGAGCTGACCCGTGATACAAACAGCAAACAAACAAGCAGGAGCAACCCGTGGCTGTGTGTCCAACTGCTTCTGCTCATGTAACCACCTGTTTGTCCACTGCAAGATGCTGCTGGGGCAATTAACGGGCTGAGCTCGCCCCTAATGGGTTTTTTAATCAGCAGAACCCAAACCGCCCAGCCCTCCCTCGCAATTCTCCAAGCAGCGCAGTTTGCTGCCTTAGTCCTCCAGCTGAAAAGGGATAATTGCAGTATCAAGGAGAGCTCTCAGGATCTCCTGGGAGATGTTCTGGAGCTCACAGGATCAGGTTCTAAGCATGCATGATTCACTGAAATAAACAGTGGTCTGCGTGTTTAAACTTGGCTTTCGAGCTGGCTCCCAGAGAGGAAGGGCCCACGCTCCCTGCAGCAGCAGCACCCGACAGGATGTCCCCAACAGAGGTGGTTGGAACCTCCTCCAAAATGAAAGTTGAAATTCTGAACTTGCTTCTCAAGCCTGGATTAGCACACACAGAAATGCAGCTCTCAATAGGTGAGCAAAAATTGCATTTGTGTCTCTTCTCTCTTTCTCTCTGGGCTCTTTGGCTGGAGGAGGTGATGCCAAACCCAGCCAGCCATGCACGGGATGTCAGAGCTGGTGCCACCCATCACATCCCCAAAATCACATCACATCCCCAAAATCATGTCCCTTTCCTTTTGAGGTTAAGGAAAGCATTGCACCTGAGTTGTACCCACTCAAACCCACTGGAACACCTCTAGCTTGTTAAATTGGCAGCTGAAATAAATCAGAAACAAACTCAACGTGAAATCTGACAATCACCTCACTGCAAAATCACCGGTGCAGTTACTCCGTGGTAAAGACACGAAAACCAGGACAGCTCTAAAAAGAGACAGAGGAAGCACAAAGGAAGAGGAGAACAAAACAATCCTCAAGTAAACGCACAGCAGCGAGCCCGGGGATGTCATTTACTGAGTGCAGCTTTTGCTGCAAATGTCGCCCCTATTTTTCCTTTCTGTTTGAAGATCAGTTCAGTTGAACTGAATTTTTCACACCTACTCCGTGCACCATCTGACTCGTCCAAGCTTCCAGCTGCCAGACGGGAGACTGCTGGCATCCCTGCCCCAGCTGCCAACAAAGGCCTGGCACCTGGATTTTGGGATTTGAGGCTAAGGATTTTCCGTGGGAGGCTCTTTGTGCCAGCACTTACGAATCTCCAGGGCTGTGCAGACATTTCTATCAGTGCTGGCCATCACTCAAACCCTTGCAAACAATGACTAACAGGAGCCCACACAGGGCTCAGAGGGAGCTGTGCTCTCCAGCCCGGCTGTGACACACGTGTGGGGTCCAGGGATGGGTGGCACCGACAGGAGGACGCACAGAGCTCCTTCAAACCCCGAGAATTCCCTCACCCACTGCCTGGCACACAGCTGGGAATCCGCTCTTGGGGCACCCAGGCTGAAAAGCCCAGGGGAAAGTTGGGTCAACGTCCCCATGGTCTGGTCACTCCCCTGATGGCAGCTCCGGCAGCCTGTGAGTCACCCAGAAAAGATTAGAGGAAAGTTCCCCCCTGTTTTAATGAATGAATAAGCTCTAAGGGTTTTTTTTAGGGTGTGGAACAAGATAAGGCTTAAGGAGGAAATGCAATTGTCTGTGGAGCCTTCAGGTCTACTGAGTTCCAGCACGTTCCTAGAAACAGCTGCCATTGGATCCTGTAAATTATGGTGCCTTTGAATCGTGTTCTGGGCTAACTGGAACCAGGGCAGCCGAGATCCTGCTCGCAGTGGATTTCACTGCCGAGGGTTTGTGGGTTTTATGAAGGTCTTCACCCACTGCCGAGCGCTGCGAGACTTGAGCGGGATCACTCACCCGAGCTACAGCACGCAGGGAGGCTAACGGTGGGAAAAACTCTGCTGAGCAGAAGTGGACCCCTGGAAATGTGCAGAGACAGCTGCAGCACCAGGAAATCTCCCACAGGGCCCAGGTGAGGGCAGGGACAGGCTGTGACTGCTCAGCAGTGGCCATGCACGTGAGGCAGCTGGTGTTGGTGCTCAGCCCTGCAGAGGTTGGGATGTTTTGAGGGGGCAGGCCCATGCAGGGGCATCTCTCTGGGTTTGTGCAAGAGGTTGGTGACCCAAACCCTTCCAGCGCCGCAGGGCAGCAGGGAGCTGCTCCACCCCCAGCTCAGAGCTCAAACTGGAGCAGCCTGGAGCTCCTTCAATCCATCCTGGAGCTCCTTCACTGAGCTCAAATGGAGCAGACTGGAACTCCTTCAATCCATCCTGAACCCACCTTCACTGAGATTAAACTGGAGCACTCTGGAGCTCCTTCAATCCATTCTGGAGCTCCTTCAATCCATCCTGGAGCTCCTCCACCATGCCCATCCTGAATCTACCTTCACTGAGCTCAAAAGGAGCAGCCTGGAGCTCCTTCACTGAACTCAAACTGGAGCACTCTGGTGCTCCTTCAATCCATCCTGAATCCATCTTCAATGAACTCAAACTGGAGCAGCCTGGAGCTCCTTCAATCTATCCTGAACCCACTTTCACTGAGCTCAAACTGGAACAGCCTGGAGCTCCACCACGCCCATCCTGAATCCATCTTCACTGAACTCAAACTGGAGCACTCTGGAGCTCCTTCAATCCATTCTGGAGCTCCTTCACTGAAATCAAACTGGAGCAGCCTGGAGCTCCTTCAATCCATCCTGGAGCTCCTTCACTGAACTCAAACTGCAGCAGCCTGGAGCTCCTTCATGTCCATCCTGAATCCACCTTCACTGAGCTCAAATGGAGCACTCTGGAGCTCCTCCAATCCATCCTGGAACTCCTTCAATCCATCCTGGACCTCCTTCATGTCCATCCTGAACCCACCTTCACTGAGCTCAAACTGGAGCA
>VXBU01004385.1:137561-155982 GCA_013400315.1 Bombycilla garrulus | reverse complement strand
TCAGGGATGGAGATCCAGGGTCAGCACCCTGCCAGCCTGCCCTGCAAGGATGGGATGGGTGATTCCATCAGGGATGGAGATCCAGGGTCAGCAGGGATGGAAATCCATCAGGGATGGAGATCCAGGGTCAGCAGGGATGGGGATCCAGGGTCAGCAGGGATGGAAATCCAGGGATGGAAATCCAAGGATGGAGATCCAGGGTCAGCACTGTGCCAGCCTGCCCTGCAAGGCTGAGCTGGGCTGGAGATCCAGCAGAGCAGGGTGATGCTGCATGGAGAACCACCGGGCACTGCACACAGCTTTGCTCTTGCCTCTGAGCTCCAGCAGGCTGCTGAAACGCTCAAGTGACAAACGTGGCAGGAGGAGCTTTCAGCCTGAACAAAACCCTGTTTTCAATGCAGTTTTGCCCCTTTATTTCCCTGCAAGGTTTCTCTTCATGGAGGGCTTCATAAAACATCAGCACACAGCTGAAATGTGGGGCCCGCGGTACCTGACAGCTCTCAAGCAAGTCTAAGCCCTAATTGCAGGGACTGGCCTGCTGAATGCTTAAAATCTGAATAATGAATTACTTATCTTTGCTGTTGAGGCAGAAATGTATTAGGCATTACTAGCTCCAGCCTCAGATTCCTTGACTGGGTTCCAGCTGTAAACATTCAACAGGAAGAGGTTAATTTTTTGATTCAGTTAATATAAATACTGAAAGGTTCCTTACTTCACTGTCCCACATCACTGCAACATACATTCTGTAATTAGAAGCATATTTTTGTGATTTCAAGGTATATTTTGCCAAACCAACAAAAAAGCATCAAACTCCGACATTTCTGCCAAAAATACCCACTGTATAATTTATGCCAAATCAACAAAAGTCCTCTTTTGTCCTTCCCAAACCACACTAAAGAACGGTCTGTTGAGGAGTCCAAATGTTAAAGTTCAAAAAAAAACCCCTCTATTATACAGGGTGCAAGATAGGGAGGAACAGCAAAGCCAGGGAAGGAGCATCTCTGTCTGCCAGGAACGGGATCTCCTTAACTCTGTTTATTCCCCCTCCACCCCACGCACGCTTCTCCCTCTTTTTTTCCTCTCCTTCCATTTTCCTAAAGCCTTCTGAGCATCTGGAATGTGTAGGCAGCCGTCCATGTGTTTGCAGTAAACTTTGAAAGCGGAGCCAATGAGGAGCACGTGGGCAGGTAGCAAAAAAAAAAAACCAGCCTGGCTTTTGGGGCTGCTTGGCCAGGAATTGGAGATCTCCCCAAAATTATGGGACACAGCAAATTGTGGACAACACCACGAGGAAAAAAAAAAAAAAGGGAAGAAAGAAAGAAAAAAAAAAAGGAGGGGTTTGGTGGTAATTAAGCTTTTCCTTTCCCCAACTCAAAAAAAAAAAAAAAATTAATTAGAAGTTGAAGCATTTGGTTTTAATTCAGCCTGATGCACAAATGGTTTATTTCCACACAGCATATTTTCATAGCTACGGAGCAGCCTCCAACTAGGAAGCCATTAGAGCCCCTGATTACAGCTTTTACATGCACTTAGAGCACTTTGGGAAGTCGTGGCAGAACGGATTCACTCCCATTTCTCCCCGTGCACGAGGGTGGATCCACGTGCCATTAATTAGGCTTGGTACAGACAATTAAGAAACATTTTTTTATTTTTTTTTAAATTTATTTTTAAAATCCAGTAGTTTTTACATATCCAGCATCGATATTGGAGCGTGGCACCTCGCCAGGGCGCACAGCTCAGAGCAGAATTTACTTTAGACCATCTGCTGGGTTTTGGAGTGGCTGCACCACGAGCGGGAGTTGTTTGGATGAACGTTGGACAATAACGCTCAGCCTGGCCCCAGCAGAGACCCAAGCACTCGCTGCCATGGCAACCACCAATGCAAAAGGTCCCTGGAAAAATAATTCCTTATTTACAGATGCACCGAGGATGCTCCAGTGCTGCTCCAAACCGGCCAAAAACGCAATGGGCTTTTCCACTGAGAACGCAGAGCTTGGGTTTCTGCTGAGAGTCACTCAGGGATGTGGACAGACAAGGTCTGGGTGTTCCTCAGCCCACCAGAGCCCATCATCCCTGGAATTGTCCCCTGGATGGGGTTTGGAACCACCTGGGACA
The DNA here is from genome assembly GCA_013400315.1 of Bombycilla garrulus. NCBI lineage: Eukaryota > Metazoa > Chordata > Aves > Passeriformes > Bombycillidae > Bombycilla > Bombycilla garrulus. The sequence continues at coordinate 153,867 of VXBU01004385.1, read as the reverse complement.
GTTGAAGGTGGCAGGGGATGGGATGAGGTGGCTTTAAGGTCTCTTCCAACCCAAAGCATTCCAGGATTCTGTGACTCTCAGATTTGGGAACCGAGTAAAAAATGATGGAGATTTTAAAAACTTTTTTTTTTTTTAGTCCATTACAAAGGATCTTTAGTGAAAAGAGTCCACGAGGCGGCATCTGGGGAGAGAGGCTTATCATCCTTCCAGCCGTTTTTGCAAAAATTTCTCATTCATTTCCTGCTGGCTACTGTCAGAGAGAGGGTACGGGGCTGGCTGGGCCACGTCCCAGATCCCGTCTGTGTTCCTGCATACTTAGCTTATCTCTCTGTGTCATGGAGCTGCGATTACACAGCTCGAGGGGCTAAAAATATTGCCAAAACTTTTAAAAAGAGAGGCACGGTTCTGTTCTTGAGCTGCACCGATAAATGGAAAGGACAGACGAGCACGGGGGGTGACAGAAAACCCGAGGGGACACCTCTGCTGCTTGTCACGGCTGCAAAAAGTGCCAGGGTGCTCTCACCTGTGTGCTGAGACGGCAGGGGCTGCTGGGGAGGCACCAGAGCCACCTGAGTGAACTTTGTGTGGTGCCCATTTATCAAAACTGCGTTTCTTTATGCCTGGCTTTGCTCTCCAGCACGGCTTTGGCAGCAAATTTCACTGGAAAGCCAGGATCTGATTTGGGGGCGCATTTACCTGGCTGCAAAGCCTTGGCACAGCCAAGTGAGGGATTTCTGTGGGGTCAGGGGTGGCTGAGGGGCCCCGTGCCCCGTTCCTGAGGGCGGGCACGGCCCCCAGAGCCAGCTCCATCCCAGATGTGAGTGCCAGGGACTGCAGCAGCGGCCTGGGGGTCCAGAACAGGGCACAGGAGGTGGGAAAGCAGCCAGGGTGAGAGCTCTGAGCGAGGGGAACGGGGCAGGGCAGAGCCAGGGACACGCGCGGGGCTGCGAGGGGATGGAGTGAGGAGTGCAGGGGAGAGCCTGAGAACCTCATGTGCGACATCTGAGAGCCCTGAGAACTTCACTGAGGAACATGTGAGAGCTCTGAGAACTTCACTGAGGAACATCTGAGAGCTTTGAGAACTTCACTGAGGAACATCTGAGAGCCCTGAGAACTTCACGTGGAACTGCTGAAACTCTGAGAACTTCACTGGTGGGAAACCTGGTGGGAACCCTGAGAACTTCACTGAAAAACCTGCTAAGAGCTCTGAAAATTTCACTGAAAAACCTGCTGAGATCCCTGAGAACTTCACTGAGGAACCTGTGAGAGCCCTGAGAACATCACTGAAAAACCTGCTGAGAGCTCTGAAAACTTCACTGAAAAACCTGCTGAGAGCTCTGAGAACTTCATGTGGAACCTGGTAAGAACCCTGAGAACTTCACTGAAAAACCTAGTGAGAACCCTAAGAATTTCACTGAAGAACCAGGTGAAAGCCTTGAAAATTTCACTGATAAACCTGGCGAGATCCCTGAGAACTTCATGTGGAACCCGTGATAGCCCTGAGAACTTCACTGAAAAGCCTGCTGAGAGCTCTGAAAACTTCACTGAAAATACCTGGTGAGATCCCTGAGCCATTCACCAAGGAACAAGGTGAGATCCCTGAGCCAGGTGAGATCCCTGAGCCAGGTGAGATCCCTGAGCCAGGTGAGATCCCTGAGCCATTCACCAAGGAGCCAGGTGAGATCCTTGAGAAGTTCACTGAGGAACCAGGTGAGATCCCTGAGAAGCTCACTGAGGAAGCAGGTGAGATCCCTGAGCCAGGTGAAATCCTTGAACCATTCACCAAGGAACCAGGTGAGATCCCTGAGAAATTCACTGAGGAACCAGGTGAGATCCCCGAGCCAGGTGAGATCCCCGAGCCAGGTGGGATCCCCGAGCCAGGTGAGATCCCCGAGCCAGGTGAGATCCTTGAACCATTCACCAAGGAGCCAGGTGAGATCCCCGAGCCATTCCCCAGCCCAGCAGGCCGAGGAGAAGCAGGAGCTGCTCTTGCCCCGTCACCAACCCCACCGGAGCCAGGAGCCCGTTCGGAGCCGCAGCAGCGCTCGGAGCTCTGGCAGCACTGAACTGCTGAACTCCGCTGCAGTGACCTTTCCCGTTACCTCCAGGACTATTTAGACTGGCTGGGCTCCCCTGGCCCTGCAGCAATCCCACAGCCTCCCTCTGCCCGCCCCACGGGAGAGTTATGGCCTGTGCTGCCGAGGCGGCCGCTCGGGTTTGTTTTTTCTCTCGCAATCTTGACTTCACCCCGGCGAGGGCTCCTGTCTCTAACTGCCCGCTGTCAAAACAACTCCCGCGGGGAGATAAGGGAGAGAGGGCTTTGAAGAGGCTCCTTCCTGCAAGCTGCTCGCTATCTCCCCAAGACATTTGTCAGCATCCCCGAGGAAGGGCAGCAGACTCGGGGAAGGCGGGAGCCGCTCCCCTTCCTCAGCCCCATGGCAGCCCGGCGTTCAGAACGGCTCCTGAACCCCAGATAAAAAGCAGGCGATTAGTGCCTAGGAGCGACCTCTGTTTTCCATCACCAGATGCGGCCGTTTCCCAGCAGGACGCGTATTCGTTCACGGAGGGACAAATATTTCTGTCCATTTTTCCCAGCTTTGTTGCCTCTCTGCTCTTCCCAGCCACCTTTCTCCTGATTTAAATTAGGCTGTGGCTTTGGAGAATGCCCAAATCCGCCCCCGAGAGAAAATAAGATTAGAGAAGGGATGTGATTCATTTGGTAGTTTCCCTTTTCTTACATCTCGCTTCGAGTGAGGCATCGTTGGACAAAAGCTGCCCCTCCAATCTGCCTCTTCACAAGAGGACACCGTGCAGGGCTGCTTCTGCCCGTGTCACTGCTGCCTCCACGGCACAGCACGGATGGAATTCCCTCTCTTCCCCATCCCACAGCCCAGGGATCAGGGAATCTGATCAGGGAATCAGGCCCAAACCGAACCAGCTGCTGCCAGCAGGGAGAAATTCTCCTTTGGCTGGGCCGGGTGGGTCATTGCTGCCCTTGTTCGGAGCATTCATCAATGGCTCTGAGCTTGCAGCTGGCTGAGGGTTTGGGTGGGATTTTTGCACCGGCGAACCACACAGTTTGAGTACCGATTCCCAAGTTTAATGCTGTGAAAGGAGATTTGCAAATATTTCCATCCTGGGTAGCTGATGAGGAGCACAAACCGTGCTGAACTTCGTGCTCTCAGTCACTTCTCGCTGTTGGATTATTTGATGGGTTTTAGCTGCAAAGTCTCTTTTCACACTTTGCCCAAGATGGGCTAACAGCAGTGCTGGCAAGCCACGCTCCCTCAGGAAAACCAGCGTCTGCTCCAAGGGCTCCCTGCTGGGAAGGTGCCTGGGACCGTGGGGACACCCGGGGAGGAGTTTCGCTGGGAATTTCCAGGACAACAAACAACAAAAAGGATTTGAGGGCACCTCACTGATTCAGCTTCGGAGCAGTGAACCCCCCAAAGCCCCTGGCACCGAGCAAACCCCAAACACGTTTCTGCTCCAGTGGAAGGTGCTCATGGTGTGGAGCGTGATGATCCTTCAGCTCCCTTCCAACTCAAACCGTTCTGGGATTCTGGGCAGCCCGTGGAGCAGAACTGTCCCTCAGCCTTTGGGGACGCCCGGGCTGGCTCAGGGTGAGCCGTGGTGACCAGGGACAGGATGGAGGGGTCGCAGCCCCCGAGCCCAGCCCGGCTCCGCGGCCCCGCTCCCGTTTCCTGCGGCGGCGCTTCCCCGCAGCAGAGCCACCGCGGAGCTCTCATTGTAAAACAGGCAAACAAAACACAGGATTGGAGCCGTTGAAACAAAAAAAAATAATAAAAAAAAAATCCTGAAGTCTGCAAAGCTAAAGGGCTCCAGCACGGAGCGACTTTCTCTGCCCAGCCCATTGTTAGCGCAGGCGGCCGTCCCTTTCCCATGCCAGAGAGATTTGCCTGGTGCCGGCCAGTTCTTTATCCCACTGCGCAATTAATGCAGCTTCCCCCAGATAAACAGCAGCTTGTTTAACTGTGTCTCTTGATAGGTCCCAGCAAGGCTTGATAACATGGACGGTCGGATGTTGTCAGGACGAAGGAGTCAGACATGCTGGCAGCAAGCTTTTCCCTTTCAAAGCACACATGTTTAGAAAAGAAAGGGCTGCGCCTGTTCGCGGCACAGGCACCGAAATCTGGCCGTGCCATCGAGCGGGGCAGGGGCAGGGCTGGGAGCTGCTCCCTCGCAGGAGCCAGGCTGCTCCCGGCGCTGGCAGCCAGCTCCCGCACTGTCCAGACCCCTCCTCGGGCCCTTCCCATTAAAATCCGCCAGTTCAAATTATGATTTCTACTGTCCCCAGCAGCAGCAGCAGAATAAAAATTAGAAATAATCGTTGTTTTTAATTTCCCTTCTGGTTTTACCCCCAGCATGCTTTTATGTCGGCTCTCCAATGGTCTCTGCCGGTCACAAGCCCCAGCTTCTTAATTTAGCAACTTTTTATCTTAAAGCCCTTTGATCTGATTGCGCAAGAATCTCAGCAGTCATTAAAAATAAACTAATTATGTTTGGTGAGGTTGGGGATGAGGACAGCGACAGCGCCACAGCGGTGGTAACGCTCCCATGGGAATGATCCCGTTACGGATCAGGGCTGCACCCACACTCCTGCAGTTTGAGGAGCACCCTGGCTCCCCCAGGAGAGGGATTTGGGGGTGCTGAGGGTCACCCCCACACGATGCCTGTCCCCCTGCAAAAGGATGGCATGGGGACACCTGGCCGGGAGGTTCAGCGGGAATTTCCAGGGCGACAAACGACAAAAGGGATCTGAGGGCACCTCGCTGGTGCAGCTTTGGGGCCTCTCCAGGGATCCCCTACTCCTCTGGGATTCCATCAAGCCAGAGCCTGGGTTATCTCCACTGCTCCAGGCACTCGAGCTCCAGCTCATCCTCTTCCTTCCCCTCCTTTCTCTTGCCAAACCACCCCGTTCTTCCCCGATTTCCTCTTTCCCTCCCTCTGGCTGAGCTGCAGGCCGTGCTCCCCAGAGCGCCAGTCCCTTCTCTGGGCAGGGTGTGGGGGCACACAGCCCTCGTGCTCCACGATTTGATGCTCCCTCCTCCCCCCTGGCCTGCCCACCACCCTCCCAGCTCTCCCAGTCCCCCTGGGATGTGTTTTGAAGCGGGCAGCGCCTGTGTGGCAGCTCCCTGGCACAGGGCACACCTGGTGCGGGTGGGACAGCCCAGCTGGGCTCACCTGAGCCTGCACAGGAGCAGCAGAACAGCACCTGGGCTCAGCTCAGGTCCTCAGGGCAATGTGAGGGAGCTCCAGGCGCTCCTGGAGCACAAAACCCTCCCCAGCCACCCCAGACCCCAATTACAGGGGTAGGGCTCGCTTCGAACGGGCCTGAGGCAAACCCGGGCGGGTTTATTAAAATAATAAACCCCGGTGTCCCAAACAGCAAAGTGCAGGGCAGCAGGATCAGATAAAAGGAGAGCTCTGTCCAGGGACCGAGGGGAGGCAAAGGAAGGCTCCAAGCCCTCCCTGTGGAAAGATCGGTCCATGGCACCAGGAGTTAATCCTGGGATAGGTTCCTTTTTCCTTTCCACTGCGGTCACAGTTGTGCTGGCACCTTTCCCCTCAGCCAGCACTTGGGGTCTGTGTTGTTTCAAAATCTCCACTTAACAGCCAGATTAAACAGGTTCACATCTGCAGTTTGCAAAGCACAGGGGCAGCAGCAAAAGCTGTGAAATTCGGTGCTTTCTGAATGAAAGCACCAAGTGACCTGTGTGGCCAGCACTGGCTCAAGGAGATCACTTCCCGTTCATTTACAAAGATCCTGATCCTCCAGAAGCTCAGGGGCAGGTTTGGAGATGAAACGGCACCGGGAAGGCTGAGATGCCTTATCCCAACTTGTCCGGAATTTCCTCCCTTGGCTCCACTCTGTGACAAACCATGGAGGCGTCCTTGGGGGAGATCAGGGCTGCACAAGAAACGTCACAACCACGTCCAGCTGACATCAGGGGACACGGGGCTCTCAAAGTGTCACCCCTGGAGGGAGATCAGCAGGGCAGCTCCCCTTTCCCTGAGCTCCCACCGAACACAGAACCCGCTGCTGCCAAACACACTTTTCCCTTTCCCTGTGTCTGCAGCGGGCTGGATCATAAATGGGCTGCTCAGGAATGGCTGCTGGAAGGTGAGAGATAAAATCTGTGACCCAGAACTCCAGGAGCCAGCCAGTCACTGGCCTGGTGATGTTTTTTGGGGACAGCACAGCTGCAAGCCTGGAAAAGGCTGGCTCGTTTGGGCGGACCATGAAAACCTGCACAGATATTGAGGGCTCTGATCTGCTCACACCAGACCGATAAAATAAACCACAGCTTTTCTACACCAGAAAATCTCTCCCTTTCCACTCCATCACCCACCGCCACGAAGGTGGAGGCACCTGAGAGCATATTTAGAACCACACCCAGTGCTCCTTTGCGCTCTGCCCCTTGCTGTGGAACTCATTTTCATTTTTCATTTTTCATTTTCAATTTTTCATTTTCCATTTTCCATTTTCCATTTTTCATTTTTCATTTTTCATTTTTCATTTTCCATTTTTCATTTTTTATTTTTCATNTCATTTTCCATTTTTCATTTTTAATTTTCTATTTTTCAGCAGGTCCTTGCACAATCAGTGCCTGCGATATTGCTCCTGCCACACTGCACGGACAGAGCGGGGCATCACCTGAGCAAAGAGCAAATCACAGCTTGGCTGTGGCTGGCCTTCCCAAACTGCAGTGTTTGGCATCCCGAGGTGTGAGCCAATCCTCACAATCCTCACATCCTGCCGGGCAGCCTCAGCCTCCCTCCACAGCTCCAGAGCTCACAGAGAACCAGGACAGAGAGAAAAGCCAGGGTGACAAACACAACTGCCCGAAGTGCCCCCACCCAGATCGTGCTGGCATCTGAAATAAAGCGGAGAGGAGCGTTTGATTCCCCGGAAACATGAGGGATGAACTGAGATTCGCTTTAGTGGCACAGCAAAGGTACAGCAGGGTTGATCCGGGTGTTTAATGCCACAGGATTCACTCATTCAGCCAAACCCCAGCCTGCCCTCCCTGGGCTGGCCACAACTTCCCAGTGCTGACCATCCACAGGCATAGATATTATACATATTATAAAGATGTCACATAAATATGACAGAAATGACAAATCTCCCCAAGCACCTGGGCTGTGTTCTCCTCTCCCTACAGAAACTGCTGCACTCACACCTTCCCCTCCTGCTCTGCTCACCCCAAAGAGCAAAACATCTCTTCATGAGGCCCTGAGCTACCCCTGAAATATCTTCACTGGAGCTGGTCAATGGTTTGAGGCATCCTCCTCCTCCTCGGGAGCGTATTTACGAGGAAGTCATTACGAGGGAGGTGGGGAAGAGGGGCTGGGGACGCTGAGAGAGTCCTTTCATTGATCAGATTATTTTTAGAAAACAAATTTCCCCTAATGGGTTTATGGTTTCAGTGAGAAGAGCAGCCGGTGCCAATGTTTACAACTGTGAGTCACGTCACAGAACGTCGAGGCAGTGGAAAGTCTTATGAGCCCTGGACAATGGTCCCACTGAGCAGTTGTCAGGCTGAGCTCCAGGGAGCCAAACCTGCCAGCAAACAGCACCAATCCCTCACCCCTGGCTGCAAACTGGGAGCACTGGGAGAGCTGGAGCTGCACACCTCCAACCCCCCTGACCTCAGGGACGGCACAGGGACAGCAGCTCTCCCAAGAGCTCCTACAGGCAAGCTCATGTTTTCCTGAGGATGTAAATTCCATTCTCATGTCACAATAAGTTGGGTTTTTTTTCACCTTGGCCATGCTGGGATGTTTTCTGTAAATGGTTTGGTGTCTTTCAGCAACACAAAATCCAAGAGCTGCCTGCGTGGAGCTGTAGGCTCTGGGGACACAGCTGCCTTTGTGTCCTGCAAGAGGGAGGACGGGAGAGTGAGCAGGGATGTCCTGCAGGGCTGTTCTACCTACAGACTGAACTTCTGAAGTAAATTGCCCAGTTCTTCCCCTCTACAGGGCTGTTTTTACCTATAGAGTGAATTTCTGAAACAAAATTTTCAGTCCTTTCCTACTACAGAGCTGTTCTACCTAAAGAGTGAACTTCTGAAGAAAATTCCTCACTTCTTTCCCACTGCAGGGCTGTTTTATTTACAGATAGAACTTCTGAAACAAATTTTTCAGTTCTTTCCCACTGCAAGGCTGTTCTACCTACAGAGTGAAGTTCTGAAGAAAATTCCTCACTTCTTTCCCACTGCAGGGCTGTTTCACTTACAGAGTGAATTTCTGAAGCAAATTCCCTAGTTCTTTCCCACTGCAGGACTGTTTTTACCTACAGAGTGAACTTCTGAAACAAATTTTTCAGTTCTTTCTCACTGCAGAGCTGTTCTACCAACAGAGTGAACTTCTGAAGTGAATTCACCAGTTCTTTCCCACTGCAGGGCTGTTCTACCTACAGAGTGAAGTTCTGAAACAAATTTTTCAGTTCTTTCCCACTGCAGGGCTGTTTCACTTACAGAGTGAATTTCTGAAGCGAATTCCCCAGTTCTTTCCCACTGCCACACGTGGTTTGCCTGTGAGGGGCAACCTGCAGATGTGTGAACAGCTGTGAGCCCCAAACTCTGCATCAGGCGGGCAGCACAAGAGGCAGTGAGGATCTGCCCTGCTGCTCTGTGTTTTTTCCCCACATTTTTTTTTTTTTGTAGTCCAGGATGGAAAAAAAACCGACGCGGTTTTACACATCAGAACCCTTCCTGCACCAAACCCCAGCTGAGTCATCTCACCCAGCTCCAGGGGAGCCTGGTCCTGCCTCCCCATCCTGCTGGCTCCTTCCTCCTGCCCAGCAGAGCCCTCAGCCCTGCCGCAGCCAGGCTGGCTCCCCAGGGACACACTCAGGACCCTCCCCTGAGTGTCACACGTGTCACACAGGGCTGCTGTCCCCTCCACTCGAACACAAAGCTGTTCCCAGGGCAGCTCCAACAGCCCTGAGGCTCTCCAGGCTGGCACATCCCCGCCTGCACAGCAGCTGAGTGGCACAGGAGGGACAAAGCCACCTGGCCACCGAGTGGCTTCGTCCCGAGGAGGCTGCAGTGCCCTGCTCTGCTCCAAACCCCGTTTCCATCGAGGAGCAGCCCCAGAAGCCCCGGTCAGCCTGGTCTGGAGGATGTGGAGCACACTTTGGCCCTCTCCCATGTTTGTTTTTCTCCTGCTGAGCATCTCCAGTGAGATTTCCATCCACAAAGCAGCCAATAAGCAACGTGCAAGCAGTAAAAATCAAGGAAACGGCTATAAAAAGTATTAAAATCAGCCTTGCAAAGCTTCGGTTAGGTTTGATTTTTTTTTTTCTTTTTTTTTCCAGCACATGGATTTGGGCAAAGCTTCGTGCAATGCGCAGGGCCCGTGGCTCTGCTGGCCTTTGGTTTGGAAACAGGGGCCAGATTTTGGAACATCTTCCGAGGGCACCATTCCACTGGAAAACGTGGGCCGGTCACACCCAGCCAGCTCGCAGGATTAGCTCAGCAGATACTCATTTTTTAATTGTGAAGAAAGTCAGCCTTCAGGGAGAGAAGTATTCCTAAAAGATTGTTCAACAAGTATGTGGGATTAACAGAAAAATCAAGGACAGATTGGGAGAGGCCAGTCATTCCTCAGAAAAAACAGAAAGACAAAAAGGATGCTGGCCATGATGGAATATTGCCCTGTAATGGCACAGGGTGAGGCACTTTCAGTGGGGTTCTGCATTTTTGGGCAAGTCGAGGATCTGAGTCAGAGCTTTCCAAACCCTTCTGCTCACCCCAGTTGATGAGGGCATGCAAAACCCCTGAATGGACCCAAATGTCCTCAGAATCAACATCTGGCTCCAATAAGCGGCCCGATGGTCACGCTTTAACAATGTTTGTTCCAAACGAAATCTTTAACTAAACATTTTCTGAAAAGGGATTTTGATAGCAGAGTTGCAATGGTGAAAAGGCTGCTCGTGTTTGTTTTAACTAGAGATCCCAAATCCCTGGGGTTCAACTCATCCTCACACATTCTTCTGGGCCTGGAACTCGGTGAAGCAAGAGGGATTTCTGCCATTACTGCCAGATTTTATCACGGCATCGCTGCGGGGATTTTAACCTGCAAACTCCAGCTGGGCACAGCAGCAGGGTTGATGCTTGTGCTCATCAAATTTGGGTTCTCCCTCCTCCGCGTCCAGGAGAGGAAGGACAAAGATGTCCACGGCAAGGGGAAGATCCAGGATGGATATCAAGACAATTTTAGAAAGGATTATAAGGCTTAGGTAGAATTTCCATCCCACGAGGCCAGGCGGGGTGGAACAGGATGATCCCTGAGGTCCCTTTCAACCCGAACCCCGTGTTTGGGAAATGTCAGACTCACACCTGCGGGGCAGTGACTGTGCCCCGTGGACATTCCAAGGTCCTTCCAGCCCACCCTGCGGCGCTGCCCTGAGGACAAGAGCAGAGCCACCTCACCCGTGCAGGGATCACCTGCAGCTCCTGCCATCAGGGCCAGCAGCTGGAGACGTGAGGGCTCTGCACAGGAGGCTTCCAGGCCCCACAGCCAGGGCCGGACTCGCGCAGCCCGGGCTGTGAACTCCGAGGCCAGGCTCTGCTCCGGACAGCTCCTGGTGGCACAGGGCACAGCTCAGGCGGCTCCAGCCCCTCTCAGAGTGCCAGGGCGGCCTCTCCTGAGCCCCGGGAGAAGGGCAGCGTGCAGGGACCGCAGCCCGCCCGCCCCGGGGCCAGAAAAAGCGAGGACAGACCGGGACCCGCGGCTGCCTCCAGTGCGAACCCCGCCGGCTCCGCGCTCCCGCTGCTCCTCTCTGCACCACGCGACACAAACGCTTCCCTCGCTTCCTAAAGCGCTGCCAAACACGCTAAAAACGTGCGAGAATGGCGAATTCGAAAGCAGCTGCTGGAAGTCCTGTCTTTGCCTGTGTCTGCTGTCATCAAATGCAAGGAAACGCCGGGGCCAGGCCCGAGCGTGGCTCCTCACCTGCGCTGCTGCAATCCCTCCAGCCCTGCTGGCACCTGGGCACATCCTCCTCCTGTTTAACCACCCTAGCTGAACCAGGAGAGGCAGAGACAGCAAATCACACCGATTTCCTAAATTTACTGATATTAAAAGTTATAAAAACTCCTCTTAGGATGCTCATCCAAGTTCCCACATTCCATATTCTGCTTCCTCAAATGCAACCCCGAAGCTAAAATCGGGTTTAAGGCCTCCTGTGTTTTACACCTCAGCCGCCGTGCAAGGGGACCCAGGGTGAGACCCCGGGGATGCAGCTGGGGCAGTACCACAGGTAACATCACACACACAGCCCCGCCAGCCTTGATTTGCAGTTTTTTTGTGTTTAATTGTCCCTTTCTCACTCAAGAGCCGTTTCCTGGCAGAAAGGAAGGACACTGGAAAGCGCAGCTGTGGAGTCTGATTCCCATTTAGGACCGAGGGCCCCTTTACCCAGCTCCAGCTCCACAGAAAGGCTTAAAGGCAAATGGGATCCAGGCCCTTGGAGGGCTCACTTTGAACAGGTTCTATTCTTACCACTTTAAACAAACTTTTAGGAGAGGGGAGCAACTGAGCTTTAACCAGTACAATATGGCAGGGGCTGATGGTTTAGGCCTGATCTTTTCCTTGTCCCAGCCTCCCCAAAACCCTGGGCACTGCTGGAGAAGAGCTGAAGGGTCAGGGTCAGGCAGCAAAACAGAAACCTTTCTTTTTTTTTTTTTTTTTTTTTTTTTTCACTGAATAAATATAAAGATACTGTATATGATCAAAAAAAAAAAAATGAAGCATGTTCCACAGAGGATTTTAAAGCTTCCAAAAATATTCCCTCAGCCCTTGCCAAAGGTAATACAGCCAGACTTTCCATGGAAAGCATCATTGTGCACGGTGAGGTTCAAGGAGGTCGCTCTGCTTGAAGTGCACAAACAGCCAGCGCCCTGTCCCTCCCTCCTCTCCACACACACCAGGAACAAGTGCCCTTTTTTTTTTCCTTTTTAAAAAAAAAAAAAAAGGAAAGAAAACAACTTTTTTTTCCCCTCAAAGGTGGTATAGAATTCACCCTGGCTGCGCAGCAGTAGCAGCTACAGCTTGTATTTACAAGCAGCCCCCTTAAGAGGACTCGGATGGCTGTTTATACAACACCCCGACACCAACAGGTTTGCTCAGGGGGTTCTGTATTTTCGGAGGTTTTTCTAAGCCCTGCTTTCTTCCCCATGCCCAGAGCAGAGTTGTAACAGATCCTGCACTGAGGAGGTGGGAACCCGGCTGCCCAGAGGTTCCTGTAACGCAGGCATTACTCCACACTTCTTGGAGGGCTGGAAAATAACCCTCTTTTCTCCAGTTGCTGCCTTCCACCTAATTATCCCCAAAGCTTTGACTTGTAAACACCTGACCTAATTCTTTCCACGGGCAGTTTTTAATAACAGAAATTCTTCAAAAGTGTCTTTATGATGCATCACACCATGGTACCTTGTAAATAAGCTGTGGGCCAGCCGAGCCTTTCACAGAAACAAGGCAAAGACACTTAGTCACTGAATATTCAGCTTTAGGGAGAGGCACCGCAGCGAGGTCAGCCCAGCTGCAGAACTGGAGCTGGATGATCCTGGGGGTCCCTTCCAGCACAAGGTGTTCTGTGATTCTGTGAGCTGCAATTCCACATCCGAGCTCTGCGGAGGAAGGAAGGCCCTCAGAGCTCGTCCTGAGAGCAACACCGCGTCCCCACGGATTTCCTTTCACTTTTGGATCACGGAGCTCTCTATAAACACCTATCCGCAAAGCTGCAGAACTCACCCCACGCTCAGGTAGAGGTGGGGGTTTGCAAAGGGAAAATCAAAGGGAAAATCAGCACCAGCAGCACCCCGAGCTGGGCACTGGGCACATCCCAGCACGGCATCAGCTGCTCCTGGGCTCTCGCACGCGTGGCAAAGCCCAGCAGCCTCGCCAGGAGATGGGTAAGTTCCCCTGGAGCAGAACCTGCCAAGGGAAAAGCTGGGAGAGGAGCCCTGATGTCCCCAGGTCCCCATCTCATCCTCCACCCTGGGCCTTCTCCTGGCACTCCAGAGATTGTGCAAATCTTTTCTATTTGCATTTTGGATTTGTGTCTATTTGTATACGGCCGTGCCCAAACCTGAAGTTGTTTGGCAGCACAAATACAGCTGAATTTGTGATATATCTAAATCTGTAATACATCTAAATTTAGAGTACACCTAAATTTGTGATACATCTAAATCTGTGATACATCTAAATCTGTGATACATCTAAATCTGTGATACACCTAAATTTGTGATACACCTGAATTTGTGATACATCTAAATCTGTGATACACCTAAATTAGTGATACATCTAAATCTGTGATACATCTACATTTGTGATACACCTGAATCTGTGATACAGCTAAATCTGTGAATACACCTAAATTTGGGGTACACCTAACTCTGTGGTGCACCTAAATTTGTGATACACCCAAATTAGTGATACACCTAAATTTGTGACACATCTAAATATGCGAATACACCCAAATTTATAATACACCTAAATCTGTGATACTACTAAATTTGGGGTACACCTGAATTTGTGATACACATAAATCTGTGATACATCTAATCTGTGAATACACCTAAATTTGTGATACACCTAAATTTGTGGTACACCTAAATTAGTGATACACCTGAATCTGTGATACATCTAAATCTGTGAATACACCTAAATTTGGGGTACACCTAACTCTGTGGTGCACCTAAATTTGTGATACACCCAAATTTGGGGTACACCTAAATTTGCGACACATCTAAATACGCGAATACACCCAAATTTATAATACACCTAAATCTGTGATACTACTAAATTTAGGGTACACCTAAATAATTGTGTATTGTGATACACATAAATCTGTGATACATCTAATCTGTGAATACACCTAAATTTGTGATACATCTAAATATGTGAGCACACCTAAATTTATAATACACCTAAATCTGTGATATTAGTAAATTTGGGGTACATCTAAATTTGGAGTACACCTAAATCCGTGAATGTACCTAAATTTGTGATACACTAAATCTGTGATACACCTAAGTCTGTGATACACCTAAATCTGTGATACACTTAACCTGTGATATGTCTAAATTAGTGATACATCTAAATTTGGAATACACCTAAAATTGTGATACACTAAATCTTGATACACCTAAATTAGTGATACATCTAAATTTGGAATACACCTAAATTTGTGATACATCTAGATTTGTGATACACCTAAATCTGTGATACACTTAATCTTGATACACCTAACTAGTGATACATCTAAATTTGGAATACACCTAAATTTGTGATACACCTAATCTGTGATACACCTAACTAGTGATACATCTAAATCTGTGATACACCTAAGTCTGTGATACACCTAAATTAGTGATATATCTAAATCTGTAATACATCTAAATTTAGAGTACACCTAAATTTGTGATACACATAAATCTGTGAATACACCTAAAATTGTGATACCCTAAATCTTGATACACCTAATTAGTGATACATCTAAATGTGTGATACATCTCAATTTGGAGTACAAATTTAAGGTCCTTAAATTTATAATAAACCTAAATCTGTGATAGCACTGAATCTGGGGTACACCTAAATTTGTGATACACCTAAATCTGTGATACTACTGAATCTAGGGTANTTTGGAATACACCCAAATTTGTGATACACCTAGGTCTGTGATACACAGAATTGTATCACAAATGAGCCTTGGAGCAGTGACCTTCGGGGTGAGCCAGCAGAGCCCCGGGAAGCCGGAGGGGCAGGGAGGGGAGTGGGAGAGATTCCTGCAGGCTGGAGGGAGGCAGGGAAGGAGCAGCCCCGCAGAAGGAGCTGCCGAAAGCGTTGCAACACGAGAGAAGCTCTGCAGGCCTTTGATCTCCGAGCTGTTCTTGAACTGTCACTTTAATGATGTGTCAAAGACTAAAAAGAGTTGAGATTAAGAATACTGGAGCCTGGGGAGAGGGGAAGGCCATTTTAAGCCCGCTGGGTCTAAGCTGGGTTTCTGGAAGCTTTTAGAACCTCGCCGCACCAGCGCGGAGCTGAAAAAACAGGTCAGATTTTGGAAGTCCTGTTGGTTTGCCTTATAAAAAAACCCGAGTGCTCCCTGCACGGGCAAATCCCTGCCTGCTCCAGACGTGCACGTGCACGCTCTGCTCCGGCAAGTTCTCGGCACAAAAGGCTCCAGGAGTTGTTTTCCCGAGGTTCCCCGTGGAATGCCGCCTCCCCTCCACGGCCTGTCCCCAAAATACGCCGTGGCCGAGCTGCAGGGCCGGGCTGGGCGCTGGGAAAGGGACAGGAATTCCTCCAAGCAGCCCCAAGTGCAGGAAGCACGGGCGGTTTTATCAGCAGGACGTTTGGGCTCTCTGCAAATGCAGATATTTCATTAATATCCCAGCCAGCTTTCATGGCATCACCATCAGGTTAATCTACTTTAGATTAATGAACCTCAGTTTCAGCCAGGCAAGCTAATTAAGATGATTTTCTTTGAACTTGTTCTAATGAATGTATTAATATCATCCAGGGCTTCTTTTGGAGCTACAAGCATGGCCATGTTATTCCTGAGAAGAGGCCAAACATTTTTTATTAGGGAATCATGTGCTGTGCAGAGTCTGGGACTGCCTTGCCTTTGTTTTCTGTGTGCTGCACCTTTCCAGTGGCTGCAGAGAGAGCAGCCCTTTGCTTTGCAGATTTTGCTGTGGCTCCACAAGTCAGGAAAAGTTCAGGAGTGCTCTGCACATGCTCAGGGGCTGGTAAAAAAAATAACAACTAGGCAAACTTACTATCAACTAGCTCTTGCTCTTAAAAAACAAATGAAAGATTTATTTAACTACTCCCCCACCTCTGTGCCAACAGAGAGAGATTCAAATACAGAATCATTTGGGTGGGAAGGGATCTCAAAGCTCATCTCATTCCACCCAGCAGCATCTTTTCCTCAGGTAACAAGTGATAGTGATGCCTTGGGTGTCCTTGATTCCCAGGCCTAGAGAGGAATTGTTTTGTCTGACGCAAAAAGGGGAAGCAGCAGCTCACACTGTGGATGGAGTTTAGAGTCATACACTAAAGAATTGAAGGATTGCAAATATGTGAAAAATAGAAAAGGTAAAACCTCAAGGCATCAATAGAACAGGAAGATATGGGGAACGGCCTCGAGTTACACCAGGGGAGCTTCAGGTTGGATATCAGGAAAAATTTCTTCACGGAGCAGGAGTTCAGGCACTGGCACAGCTGCTCAGGGCTGTGGTGGGGTCACCTTTCCTGGGGGGGTTGAAGA